>JAPMLY010001758.1:0-86910 GCA_026401115.1 Tetraselmis chui
ACCGCAGTCTAAGAAGCAATGATGGTGGCAAGGCTGTTCTACTAGCGAACTAGAGCAACCGGCTACATCTACTGTTCGTTCTGAGACACTGTTAGCCACGAAGGTCGTTGATTTACCTTCGACAACTCCATCGACTACAATCACGACACTTGCAACTTTAGCCGCACGTCGTCGTCGTCAGACAAAGCAGAGACATAGTCGTAAACTTGTAACCAGACACTCGATTGATTGGAAACTGGTTGACTCTGTTTTTGACCCTCTGCATGCACGATTCAACTTCACACTAGAGGGATGTGCTGATGATGAAGGTTTAAACTCGCACGGTGACTTACCTCACTGTTCGCCGAGTGACTCGATTCTTGAGAGGAACTTGTTTGGGGAACAAGTGTTCATTAATCCACCCTGGGAATTGGCTGACCTGATAGCAAAGCCTTTTGAGGATTGTCGTCAAACATCTCCGACATCTACGATGGCTGTTTTTGTGCTACCGAAATGGGCAAAATTCGCTCAAATGACTAAGCACCGGAAACTCTACCAAGAATTCCCAGCGCACACAGCTTTTTACTCGCCAGTCAATGGAGAACCCAGCGCAACAGGAGGTGGTTGCTCCAACTCCTTGGCATGTATAGTTGTGGTTAGTCGACGCAGATTGTGCGTTTTACGACTTGACATCACCTATAGAATCTGACCGACCCACCTCGGTACATGTACCTTCTGGCGAAGCGGAACAGTCCATCGCTACGCTGCGACAATTTTATCCGCCAGCTACAACCCTATTGACTGACCTCACGGAAGCTCGACCGTTAATTCGAACCGAGCTAACTGTGAAAAATCATGATGGCGGACACCAGATTTCTTGATTAATGGACTGCGCTGCGACGCTTGATTTCGTATCTCAGGACTTCGTACGACGCTTTGCATTACAGACTCGGAAGTCTGTGACCAAGACCCATGTTCGACTCGCCAACGGAAAACGAGTGACTTTTTCGACAGTCTGTGATGTTACTTTTGAGTTGGCTCGATACGAATTTCACCGGACTTTTTACGTTTTCCGTGATTTACGTGCTGCTAATTTAATCTTGGGTTAACCATGGCTTGATGATGAACATGCCTCTTTACAATTTGGTTCCACCAAGGTTTTTACTCTAATGGACGGCACAGCAGTGGAGACTACACTCGAGGAACGACGCCCTGAGTGTATGTTTATGTCATCTTCAAAGGTTCAGAAACTCATGCGCAAGACGCGCCGCAGCAGGGGACGTAATGCTGAATTTTACGTCATTGAACTTACGCCATCCGCTGACCAACCAACTGACTTTCACACAGGAGAGGAGCTAGCTGTAGAACAACGTGACAACTTCCGGTCGTTACTCTACACAGACTTCCCGGAGTTACTGCAACCTGCCGACTCTCCGCTTGTAAGCCGACAGTGGGATCATGCCATTGAAACAAGTGGCCCGATGAGACGTCAACGGTTGAACAAATTGTCACCTGCAGAGCGCGCTGAGCTAAATCGACAGCTCAAAGACGCATTGGAAGCTGGTCTGATCCGTCCAAGCTACAGTGAGTTCGGCTCGCCAATTCTTTTTTGTGCGAGAAGCTGTTGGCTCGCTACGACTGTGCATTGACTACCGTGGCCTTAAAAAGGTTATGCGTAAAGATGCTTGCCCACTTTCGCGTGTGGACGACACGCTGGACCAGCGTAAGGACGCAAACTTTTACACCCACCTCGACCTCGCCTCTGGCTTCTGGCAAGTTCGAGTGCGTGATCAGAACATCCATAAGACGGCGTTTCAGACCCATGATGGTGTAATGGAATGGGTCGCCATGCCGTTTGGATTGTGCAATGCGCCAGCTACGTTTCAGCGGATGATGAATGTTATACTTCGCGACTTTTTACATATGTTCGTTACTGTCTACCTCGACGACGTTTGTATCTACAGTCGAACTCTGGAGGAACATCTAGAGCACCTGCGTCTCGTTTTACTACGATTCAAGGAGGAGGGCTTGAAGTTACGCCTTAAAAAGTGCTTCTTCGGCCGGCAAGAGATGGAGTATCTGGGCTATATTGTGTCACCTGGTAAAATTTCGGTTTCCACAAAGAAAGTCGAGGCCGTTGCAGACTGGCCAGTGCCCACGACGCAGATGGAGGTTTGCAATTTCGTATAGTTCTACAACTTCTATGCCAGATTTATTCATCATTTCAGCGACCTTACGGCTCCATTGACGGACTAACTGCGGAAGTCCCAGCCACAAAAGGTTACGCTGACGCTTGCATGTTTGGAAGCCTTTGAGACTCTCAGGTTACGGCTCATTTCCGCGCCATGCCTGATCCTTCCGGAGGTCGGCTCGGACGCGACGTTCACCGTGGCTACAGATGCTTCAACAGTGGGGATTGCAGCAGTCATGTTGCAAGACCAAGGAGGAGGTCTTCAACTAGTCTCTTACTGGGCGCGTAAGTTGAATCCAGCTGAGCGTGGTAACACTTACTCTGTGTACGACTTAGAAGCTTTGGCCGTATGCGAAGCTGTCAAGGATTGGAGGTGCTATCTTGAAGGATGCTCTAAGTCCCTTGTCGTAACAGACCACGACACACTGCGACATGTGCGCACGCAACCGAACAATAGGTTGAACAAGCGGCAAGCAAGATACCTGCGGGATTTGCAACCGTTTGTGGGCTCGATGACACTTGCATATCGCAAGGGAGCTTTGAACGAAGCTGACCCGTTAAGCCGACGTCTAGACTTCGTACCTCATGCTAATGTTCCCTTATTTTGGGATGGCGAGGTTCCGTCATACCGAGAATTACGACGGAAGTCCCAGCTGCTGTTTGAAGACGCACAGTTAAATTTACTGACTGTTAACGCGTTGCAGTTGAGCCTTGAGTTAACTGATCTCATTCGCGAGGGGTACTCCCAAGATTCGCTTTATGGGGACGAGGGTGAGTGGACGAAAGACAGCCGGATTGAAGCCAAAGATGGATATTTTTGGCGCCTCGATCGCCTCTGTGTTCCACATAACTCTGAGCTCCGACTGAGATTGATCACAGAGCTGCACGAAAGTTCGCCAGCTGGTCACAGAGGAGTTGCTAGCACTCTTGCTAAAGCACTCGACAGATTCTGGTGGAAACGAATCCGCCAAGATGTGAAAGAATTTTGTGAACGCTGCGTCGTATGTCGACGAGCAAAGATTCGACCGCAGATGGCTGCGACTCTTTACCCTCTACCTATTCCACCCATACCGTGGCATACAATTGGTCTTGACTACCTGACACACTTACCTGAGAGCAATGGCTTTAACAATGTGCTGATTGTAGTAGATCATACAACTCGAATGGCCCATTTTCTGCCATGTACAGAGACTGTTACTGCCGAAGAAACTGCAATTTTGTTTTTTCAGGGAGTCTACCGTTTACATGGACTACCCCGTGTGCTGGCCAGTGATCGCGACCCGAAATTCGTCAGTGGCTTCTGGCAGACTCTTTGACGACGCCTTGGAACGCGCCTGAACATGTCTTCCATTCGACATCCAGAAACAGACGGACTGACAGAGCGCGTGAACATCACGTTTCAGCAGCTTCTTCGTTGCTTCTGTTGCTATGGTGGCTCTGATTGGACAACGCTACTACCACAAGTAGAATTTGCGTACAACGCCTCGCGTGCACTCAGAATTGAGCACACACCGTTCGAGGCTAATTTTGGATTCTCTCCTGAGGAGCCTCCTGACCTACTGCTCAGCATGCGACCATCAATTCCAGTTTCGCAAGACGCAACAGAACGGTTAAGATTGTTATAGGACGTACATACTCTAGTACGCTCGGTATTACAGCTACACAAAGACGAGATGCAAGCGCGCACAGAACCGTCTATAGCGCCACACTTCGCTAGAGGAGACAAGGTGTCTGTCGTCACAGCAAACTTTTTTCTGCGTGGACAATCGAACCGGAAACTCAGAGATAGACAGCTTGGACCTTTTACAGTGGAGGAGCAAATTGGGAAACACAATTACAGATTGAAACTTCCAGCGACATTACGCTTACATCCTGTGTTCCATGTCAATAATCTACGACCCTGCCCTCCTCAGAGCCACCTCATCCTCCTTCATCCTCAAATCATGCAAATCCATCACCACACTCACGAGGTCCACCACCCCACTCTCAGTTCCCATCCGCCTCCTCGCCGCAATCCTCACCGAACCCCTCGATACTATCCACAACCGCCTCCCCCTCACAGGCCTCACTACCAAACAAGCATCCCCCCCCACCACTATACACCCCTCATGGATTCCCCTCCTCTCCCCACACCTCCCTCGCTCACCCCCCACCCTCTCATCCGGCATCTGCACCTCCCGCATAACTCACCCCACTCCCTCCGCACCCACCACACACTTAGACACAGAATACCTCACCCCCTCGGACCACTACTACCCCCCCTGCGACGTAACGCGTATCATCTCCAAACGCAAGGACACAGAATACGGCCAAACGCAGTACATGGTTGAATGAGCCCCGGAACACCTCACGGAATGGGACATTGAGTTACAACTCGACGACGGCTTCCGCCTCATCTCCTCCACCCCCACATCTGTATGCCTCCCCACCCCCTCCCCCACCGCCTGCTCCATCTGTCATGATCCACTGCACACAGAACCCACCTGCACATGCTGCACATGCCCGCACTTCGCCATACATTCCCAATGCCGCCCAGCTCAAGGACCCGCCACATGGCAGTGCGAGTGGTGTGCTCGCGGCCAACAACACGACCTCACCCGCCTCCACGAAGTCCAGTGGGCCCCATGCCTACAACTACACGACACCATCAGTGAGACTCCTTCCGGCCCTACCGCCCTCACCGCATTTAACTCCGGCTATGTCCCCTCCACCACACCCATTCTGCCAGAACCCGGACCCCCTCCCTGGTCACACCCCCTAATCACATTCAACCATGACCCCATTAACCCCGACCTCGACATGCTCCCTACCGGCAAATTCGCCATCCACGCACACCCATCACTCCACGACACCACCGTACTCTGCACTCCCGACGGCCGCACGGTCACCACCCTTAACGGCCCCCGCGTCCGCCACCTCTTTCAACTCTTCCACCCCGACCTCACGCAGCATACGTTCGAAGAGGAGGTCTACCACCTCCTCACTCGCCTAGGCTCTCGCTCAGAAATCCACTCACCCACACCCGCCACTACCACCGGTAATAGATGGGCCACTGGAGAAGACCTACTCACAGCTCTCCGCCACACATTCCACATCCAGACAAAACTCTACTCTGACCCCCTCAATAAATCCCTTCACTCCCACACCTACCACTCCCTCTACCCCGAAGATATAGTCTTCTCGTCTAGCGGCAGCAATGCCCCACACACATGGCAAGGCACTAACATCGCCAACCCCGAATACGACCACGAATGCATGCGACGAGCCATGGAACAGGCAATCACTAGCGCACACCTCGCAGCCCCTCATACACCTAGCGCAACCATCCTCATCCTCCCCGATGGGAACACACACCCTACCGCCACTCCAAATACATCAACTCCCCATACACCCACCACCTTTACACCCTCCCCAATGACGCAAACACCTTCTTACCCCCCGACCAAGACATTGGCAACCCCACCCCTAACCCATTCGGCACACGATGGATGGTCGACATATACCTCGTCGCCAACCCCCTCGCACTCTCCACCCTCCCATCACCCACAGCCATGACCGCACTTCACAACAGTCTCGAATCTATCTACGACACTCACCTCCCCAACCCCATCATCACCCCCCCACCTCTACACCTCTTTGATACCTACTCACCCCACTCAGCAGGTATATATCACCTCCCCCCAAACCCAACTCACCCTCTCACGTACCCCCTCCCGGAACGCCTGCATCTAACATACCCCCCAACCAGCGGTACTCTTGCTTGGAATTGGCAGGACTTTGTATACACAGACGGCTCGAAAAAAGGAAGCTCGTCCCCCCTCGGAGCAGCAGCTACCCACCCCGCCTCGGACACCAAAATCAAAATCATGGTGACCTCTACCCCTCCCTCACACACAATAAATCGCGCTGAATTAGCTGGCATAGATATAGGCCTCCAACTTGACCGCACCCACCTCCTCACAGACAGTGCGTGCTCCCTCCGCCTCATACAAGGATACTTAAACTGCCCTTCCGCTTACAGGCACAACATTCACCGCGACACCCTCTTATCCATCACACACACCCTTAAAACCCGCTGCGACGCAGGCATCCTTACACACCTCGGCAAAATCAAAGCCCACAACCACTCCCTAGGTAACGACCTCGCAAATACCCTCGCCAACCTAGTCGCGGATGGTCACCCACCCGACACTACATACACCACAGGTTCTGAGGTCACGATAGGCCACTGGACCTGGCCATACACCCTCATTCCACAAACCCTAGGAGACCCCATACCCTACAGATACACCAACCTCAAAGCTGACGCACACACCTACAGCACCAAACACACACACACACACACCTCTCTCGCAAACAACCAAACACGGAGCCCTCCTCGCCCGCGCCGCGAGGGACGGCGCCGATTTCTCTTACCACAAAAAACACTCAACCCTCACAAATATTCAGTTCACACACAAACAAGAATTCATGTGGGGAGTCCACAACACCCGCCTACTCACTCATAACCCCACCATGCGCTGCCCCCTATGTGGCCAATTCACTAGCAACGGCCACATGGCCGGTAACTGCCCCACCATGTCTGGCCTAAGACATAACCGACACAACAGCGCGCTGCAACTCCTACTCTCCCCTATTGGAGCGCCACAACGGAGGACGCTGGGAAACCATCACCGCAGACTTCGGTAACAAACCCATAAAATCCTTTGCTTCCCCCTCTCCTGCCCACACTGCGCTTGACTGTCACCCACCCCACCCTACCCTACCCACATGCCCACCCGCCTTGTTGATGCTGACGAAGGTCTCTCGCCCGAATCCCTAACCTCGTGTCCCGCCATCCTCCCAACTGAGATCCTTGTAACGAGTACAGTCATGCAACAGTACATTGCATACCATTGTACAAGTACTCGTTACGGATTCCAATTCGTGCTTTTCCACAGGACGGACGTATACTCGTGGGTACGTCGCTACTGCAATATTGTAATGGTGCTGATGCTACAGTACGACCAGTACCTCCCGGTACGTACAGACATGCATAATTAATCTAACTAGCCAGATGACGCGCCAGAACGAGCTCTTCGATGCAGAAGGAGCCTCGTCGTGAAACCCAATGCTAGGCAGGCCGCGTCTCGAGGCAGATGACGACGGTTAGACAGCGCTAACGCCTGACACGTAAGCGTAGCTTGCAAGCGTAATTAGTCTGGGCTGAAACCTATTTAAGCCCAGTGCAGTAGAGGGAGGTGACAGAACCTTTCAACAATTCCTTTGTTCACTTACAACATATACTGCCTAAGTACAGTTAGGCAGTATAGTGAAACATCTTTCACCATCGCCTCTCGACAACATCATTTTGCCATCTTGCAACGACAGAACTAGACAGACTAGAACAGATTTGTGCTAGCGTTTAGCTTTCAGAGGCTAACCGCCACACTGGTTTCGGAGCTCGTTGGTCGACGCACGCTTTCGTTGTTCGTTGATTCGCTCGACGTTGCTTGACTGAGTTGAGATGGCTTCTCTAGGACCCAGACATTACGTGGTGTTGGTAATTCACGTTGGAGGAACTAAACCGTCGGACTTGAAGTTGGTATTACAACGTGAGCCTCGTACTGGTAAAACTTGGTTCCCAGCTGGCTCTGTCTTACCTAACGAAGAGCATGTCGACGCTGCTGTTCGAGAATTACACGAGGAGACCGGTCTCGTTCTGACACCGGATGATTTAACACTGTTGAGTGGTGAACCTGTTGTTGTTACGCTACCTCAAGGACGACAGCTTGTCTACGCGTACTCGGCTTCTATTCATGTCTTGTTTGCTACGAACAACTTACGCACACCTGCTCAGATTGAGCAGGCTGTTTTAGCACAGTCGACAGTTAATCCGGATGGCACTTACGTCGTCCCGGAAACCATCAACATTGACGGTCTGACACTTACGCCCGCACAGAAGGGGTTACTTCGTGCTAAGAAGCACAAGAGTGAGTTACTTCACTTTGGTTACGTGACTCAGTGGGAATTTTTTCTCGAGCTATTGTTCAACACGCTCCAGTCCTGCTTGACGACGCGTCTATCCCGAGACAGTTCCACATGTACTCCCGGTTTACAACGATCGACTCTGGTTCTGTTTGGCTGCTGATTCGCGGACACATCAACCGACTGACTGGTGAAGGACCTACAGATTTACGAGTGGGAAAGCCGATGCCTACCCACAACTTGGCTGGACTACCTGTGACCCTCACGGAGACCCAGCGTAAGGCTGCAATTAATTCACCGTATCAGAATGGCCAAGTAGCTCATGTACTAGAGGATTGGCTTGAAGCTCAGCCTCATCGTTTTCTCATGCTTGGGATTTCGCCTGACACGTACGACTCAGTCATCTGGGTTACTTCACAGTTCGCTGGACATCTGAATGGGTGGTGGTTGAACCGGAAAACTCAGCCTCCAATTCCAGCTACATACGACGAGCTTGTTACGGAGTTACGCAAGTCAATGTTTCTTCCAAACATCAAGGACGATGCAATTAACGCTTTGTTAAGCTTTATGCAGAGCAACACGATGAGTTACGCGGTCTACACTAAGATGTACAACGACTACTTACGTCGGTCTCGTGAACATTTGACAGCTGATGTTGTTAGAGTTGGGAACGGATAGTTACACGGAGGTCGTGCCGGCCCCACAAGGGGGCCGGCTGTGGTGACTAGAGAAGTGTGTGGAGAGAGATGGGGGCCGGCGAAGGCACCGGCAAGGCCGGCCGACCGCCATTAATAGGGAATAGAGTACCGCTAATAGCATAACACTAAGTACTAGAATGACAAATAGCTACCTTGTACATAAGTACTATGCAACGGGATGCTAGTGCTAACACCCCCCCTCAAGGTAGCCGAGGTCTTGACGTCGTCCTAGCTTGCGTTGAGGAAGGTGTCATCTTGGTAGAAGGTGTAGTGCTTGTAGCGTGTGTCTCCGGCCGGGTAGGTGTAGCGACATGCGCTCACAAGAACGTGCCGCTACCGGCGAGTTGCCGATATGAAGCAGTTCCAAATGTACTGTGTAATGTACTATTCTGACATGTGGCGGGAAAAACTGTCCACGGGGGAATTAGCCGACGCATGAGAGCGACCGGCGAGGAAGAAGCACAGCCAACAAGGCCGTTAGGAGCGTGTAGGCACGCAAAAAACATAGACGGGCGCTCGTGTTGACTCCCCCTTTCTCGCCGTGGGAAAGTTAAGCTCCTCGCTAAGTAAGGTGAGCGTTGCGGCATTGCCTCGGGAAAAAACAATAACAGTACTAATTAAAGTACTGAAAGGCTAGGTGAGACTGAAAGTGGGTGGGGCGAACGTGGCGCCGGGCGCTTTACACACGTTCTTCTCCTTTTTACGTGGGAGATGGTAGGACAGTCGCGGACAACCAGCTCGAAGGCGAAGCGTGGGGTCGGTGGGACGATGAATTACTAGCGTGGCGCCGAGCGCTTTACACACGCTCTACTCTTTTTTACGTGGGAGTAGGTAGGACTAGCGTGGCGCCGAGCGCTTTACACACGCTCTTCTCTAGTGTAACTTGGTGGAGGGCCCATAACCTGTTAGAGTTGGGAACGGATAGTTACACGGAGGTCGTGCCGGCCCCACAAGGGGGCCGGCTGTGGTGACTAGAGAAGTGTGTGGAGAGAGATGGCGGCCGGCGAAGGCACCGGCAAGGCCGGCCGACCGCCATTAATAGGGAATAGAGTACCGCTAATAGCATAACACTAAGTACTAGAATGACAAATAGCTACCTTGTAAATAAGTACTATGCAACGGGATGCTAGTGCTAACCGATGTACAGTGTGTGCGCTTCATTAATGGCCTAGCGAACACTTCGCTCAAGAACCATGCTAAATCACACCGAGCTTAGAAGGGGTACCAGATTACACTGGTGGACCTGCAAAATTTCTTGAACGACGTCGTTACATATTCGCCGGAACTCGGCAATTCGAAGTCTACTGCTGGTCCATCTTCCCAGCCTACACGCAAGCGTAATTTTGAGGACCCTCTCGACGAGGCCTCTAACATCTGGAAGCGTAACAAGGGTGGCCGTGGTCTTGGCCGCGGACGCGGACGCGGACGCGGACGTGGTGGAGGCAACAATGGTGGACGTGGTCAAGCATTTGGCCGCGAAGATTGTAACACACTCTCAAAGGTAATGACACCTGAGGAGCGTCAACGACACATGGACGAAGGACTCTGCTTCAAGTGCCACAAGAAGGGACACCGACTATTCCAATGCCCGCAGTTCAAGGGCAAGGCACCGATGGAACCTAAGAAGCAATGATGGTGGCAAGGCTGTTCTACAAATGAACTGGAGCAGCCGGCTACATCTACTGTTCATTCTGAGACACTGTTAGCGACAGAGGTCGTCGAAACTCCTTCGGCATCTCTATCGACTACAGTCGCGACACTTGCAACTCTAGTGGCAGGTCGTCGACGTCAGACTAAGCAGAGACAGAGTCGTAAACCTGTAACGATACGTTCAATTGATTGGAAACTGGTTGACTCAGTCTTTGACCCTCTGCATGCACTATTCAACTTCGCATTGGAGGGATGTGCTGATGATGAAGGTCTGAAGTCGCATTGTGACTTACCTCACTGTTCGCCGAGTGACTCGATTCTAGACAGAGATTTGTCAGGGGAACGGGTGTTCATCAACCCACCCTGGGAGTTAGCTGAGCAGATTGCACAGCATTTTGAGGATTGTCGTCGAACATCTCCGACATCTACGATGGCTGCATTTGTACTACCGAAGTGGGCGAAATTTACTCAAGTGACTAAGCACTGGAAACTCTACCAAGAATTCCCAGCGAGAGCACAACTTTTTACTCGTCAGTAACTAGAGAACCCAGCGCAACATGAGGTGGTTGCTCCAGCTCCTTGGCATGTACAGCTGTGGTTAGTCGACGCAGATTGTGCGTTTAACGACTCAACATCACCTACAACATCTGATCAACCATACTCGGTACCTGTACCTTCAGGCAACGCGGAAGCGTCCATCGCTACGCTGCAACAATTTTCTTCGCCAGCTACAGCCCTACTGACTGACCTCACGGAAGCTCGACCGTTAATTCGAACTGAGCTCACTGTGAAAACTCTTGATGGCGGACACCAAATCTCAGGATTAGTGGACTGCGCTGCGACGCTTGATTTTGTGTCAGAGGACTTTGTACGACGCTTTGCATTACAGACTCGGAAGTCTGCAACTAATACCCCAGTTCGACTCGCTAACGGACAACGAGTGACTTCTACAACAGTCTGTGACGTCACTTTTGAGCTGGCTCGACACGAATTTCACCGGACTTTTTACGTCTTACGTGATTTACGTACAACTAATTTAATCCTGGGTTTACCATGGCTTGATGACGAACATGCCTCTTTGCAGTTTGGTACAACCAGAATTTTTACATTAATGGACGGCACAGCAGTGGAGACTACGCTCGAGGAACGACGCCCTGAATGTCTGCTGTTGTCATCTACGAAAGTTCAGAAACTCATGCGCAAGACGCGCCGCAGCAGGGGCCGTCATGCTGATTTTTACGTCATTGAACTTACGTCAGCCGCTGAACAACCTACATACTTTCACACAGGAGAGGAGCTAACTGCAGAACAACGTGACAACTTCCGGTCGTTACTCTTCGATGACTTCCCAAAGTTATTGCAACATGTCGACTCTCCACATGTAAGCCGATAGTGGGATCATCCCATTGAAACTGTTGGCCCAATGCGACGTCAACGTTTAAACAGGTTATCACCTGCTGAGCGCGCTGAGCTAAATCGACAGCTCAAAGACGCGGTGGAGGCTGGTCTGGTCCGTCCGAGCTACAGTGAGTTCGGCTCGCCAATTCTTTTTGTGCGGAAAGCTGATGGCTCGCTACGTCTGTGCATTGACTACCGTGGCCTTAACGAGGTTACGCGTAAAGATGCTTACCCACTTCCGCGTGTGGATGATACTCTCGACGAACTTAAAGACGCGAAGTTTTACACACACCTCGACCTCGCTTATGGATTCTGGCAAGTTCGAGTGCGTGATCAGGACGTTCACAAGACGGCTTTTCAGACCCCTGATGGCTCAATGGAGTGGGTCGCCATGCCGTTTGGCCTGTGTAATGCGCCGGCTACATTTCAACGAATGATGAACGACATTCTTCGCGACTTTTTACATAAGTTCGTGACAGTCTACCTGGATGACGTCTGCATTTACAATCGAACACTGGAGGAGCACCAAGAGCACCTACGTCTAGTGCTGCAGCGATTCAAGGAGGAAGGGCTGAAATTACGCCTTAAGAAATGCTTCTTCGGACTACAACAGATGGAATACCTGGGCTACACTGTGTCAGCCGGTAAAATTTCGGTTTCCACAAAGAAAGTCGAGGCCGTTGCAGACTGGCCAGTGCCCAAGACGCAGATGGAGGCTCGCAGTTTTGTACAATTCTGCAACATCTATGCCAGATTTATACACCATTTCAGCGACCTTACGGCTCCATTGACGGACTAACTGCGGAAGTCCCAGCCACAAAAGGTTACGCTGACGCCTGCCTGTTTGGAAGCCTTTGAGACTCTCAAGTTACGGCTCATTTCCGCGCCATGCCTGATCCTTCCGGAGGTCGGCTCGGACGCGACGTTCACCGTAGCTACAGATGCTTCAACAGTGGGGATTGCAGCAGTCATGTTGCAAGACCAAGGAGGAGGTCTTCAACCAGTCTCTTACTGGGCGCGTAAGCTGAATCCAGCTGAGCGTGGTAACACTTACTCTGTGTACGACTTAGAAGCTTTGGCCGTATGCGAGGCTGTCAAGCATTGGAGGTGCTATCGTGAAGGCTGCTCTAAGTCCCTTGTCGTAACAGACCACGACACACTGCGACATGTGCTCAGGCAACCGAACAACAGGCTGAACAAGCGGCAAGCAAGATACCTGCGGGATTTGCAACCGTTTGTGGGCTCGATGACACTTGCATATCGCAAGGGAGCTTTGAACGAAGCTGACCCGTTAAGCCGGCGTCCAGACTTCGTACCTCAGGCCACAGTACCCTTATTTTGGGATGGCGAGGTTCCGTCAGATCGAGAATTACGACGGAAGTCCCAGCTGCTGTTTGAAGACGCACAGTTGAATTTACTGATTGTTGACGCGCTGCAGCTGAGCCGTGAGTTCGCTGATCTCATTCGCGAGGGATTCTCACAAGATTCGTTTTATGGGGACGATGGTGAGTGGACAAGAGACAGCCGGATAGAAGCCAGAGACGGATATTTTTGGCGCCTCAATCGCCTCTGTATACCACAAAACTCTGAGCTCCGACTGAAACTGATCACAGAGTTGCACGAAAGTTCGTCAGCTGGTCACAGAGGAGTTGCTAGCACTCTTGCAAAAGGACTCGACAGATTCTGGTGGAAACGAATCCGCCAAGATGTGAAAGATTTCTGTGAACGCTGCGTCGTGTGTCGACGAGCGAAGATTCGACCGCAGATGGCTGCGACTCTTTACCCGTTACCTATTCCACCCTGACCGTGGCATACAATTGGTCTTGACTACCTGACACACTTGCCTGAGAGCAACGGCTTTAACGGTGTGCTGATTGTAGTAGACCATCTAACTCGAATGGCCCATTTTTTGCCATGTACAGGGTCGATTACTGCCGAGGAAACTGCCACTTTGTTTTTACAGGGAGTCTACCGCTTACATGGACTGCCTCGTGTGCTTATCAGCGACCGCGACCCGAAATTTGTCAGCGCTTTCTGGCAGACACTTTGGAGACGCCTCGGAATGCGTCTAAACATGTCTTCTAGCCGACACCCAAAAACAGACGGCTTGACAGAGCGAGTGAACAGCACATTTCAGCAGCTTCTTCGTTGCTTCTGTTGCTATGATGGCTCTGATTGGTCGACACTTCTACCGCAAGTGGAGTTTGCGTACAACGCTTCGCGTGCACTCGGAATTGAGCACACACCATTCGAGGCTAACTTTGGATTCTCTCCTGAGGAGCCTCCTGACCTACTGTTCAGCATGCGACCGTCGATTCCAATTTCGCAAGACGCAACAGAACGGTTGAGATTGTTACAGGAAGTACACACCCTGGTACGCTCAGTGTTACAGCTACACAAGGACGAGATGCAGGCGCGCAAAGAACCGTCTACAGCGCCACACTTCGCTAAGGGAGACAAGGCGTCAGTCGTCACAACAAACCTTTTTCTGCGAGGACAACCGAACCGGAAACTCAGAGACAGACAGCTCGGCCCTTTTTCAGTGGAAGAGCAGATTGGAAAACACAGTTACAGATTGAAACTACCAGCGACAGTACGCTTACATCCTGTGTTCCATGTTAACAACTTGCGACCCTGCTCTACCACTCCGCTACGACCAGCTCTCCCGGTGACTGTACCTGAAGGAGACGACGAGGAGTTTGACGTGTCGCACATCTCTGTTGTGTGCATCAAGTCGCTACCTGGGCGACGAGGCAAATATCTGCTCTTCATGACGCACTTCAGTGATGACGACATTCCACCTGTCTGGCACCGGTTGAATGAGGTACACCGGACTATTGCGTTACAAGATTTCTTGGAGACGCTCCAATGGCACAATTTTGCCAAGACTCACGTGTACATCGACTTCATGCACGCTCACCCAGCGCGCATTCATGAGTCCCAGTAATTGCTTCAGTAAAGGAGCTTAGACCACGGAGGTTTGCCTTGCGGCGGCCTCAAAGATTTGTCAAGAGGGGGAGGGTACGAGTGTGACGAGTACAGTCCTGCAACAGTACATTGCATACCATTGTACAGGTACTCGTTACTAATTCCAATTCGTGCTTTTCCACAGGACGGACGTATACTCGTGGGTACGTCGCTACTGCAATATTGTAATGGTGCTGATGCTACAGTACGACCAGTACCTCCCGGTACGTACATATATGCATAATTGATCTAACTAGCCAGATGACGCGCCAGAACGAGCTCTTCGATGCAGAAGGAGCCGCGTCGTGAAACCCAATGCTAGGCAAGCCGCGTCTCGAGGCAGATGACGACGGTTAGAAAGCGCTAACGCCTGACACGGAAGCGTAGCTTGCAGGCGTAATTAGTCTGGGCTGAAACCTATTTAAGCCCAGTGCAGTAGAGGGAGGTGACAGAACCATTTAACAATTCCTTTGTTCACTTACAACATATACTGCCTAAGTACAGTAGTGAAACATCTTTCACCATCGCCTCTCGACAACATCATTTTGCCATCTTGCAACGACAGAACTAGACAGACTAGAACAAATTTGTGCTAGCGTTTAGCTTTCAGAGGCTAACCGCCACATCCTCCCCCCCGCGCTACGACCCCCGCACACAAACCCGACTTTATCCGCCTCCTCGAACCTCGGTTCGTTGGCCACACTAATGGTCGCCGCCGTTACGCATCCATAAAAAAGATTCAGATAGGGGAATGGAAGTACTGCACGGACAACAACCTCTCCCACACAGCTCACCTCATACGTGCCAAATACACACCCCTTGCAAACGCCATCCGCAGCCACTGGCCAGGCACAATGGTTGACATACTTCCCATCGTCATGAGCCGCACATGTACACCGCACTCCTCCACCACCACGAGTCTCACCTCCCTACTCACCGCCCGCACCGGCCCTCCTGATAAACTCGTCTCCAAAGCACGCCTCGACACGTCTCGCATCCTTGCACAACTCCACACGCATACTGTCCAATGGCTGCATCACCTCCTACTCATATACCGCATCAAGTCCCGCACGACCTCCCGCCGCGCCTCCGCACATTGCCCCTTCGCACGACCCTAAATGCACGCAGCCCTCGCCTCTTCTTGCACACCTCCCCGGGGGGGAGTAAAACCCCCGACCCCCATTGGAGAGGTTGCATTTAGGTGGTTAACGGTCCAGCCCTGACTTGTAAGTTCCCTTTATGGCATAGTTGGGAGGGCATCCGACGCATCCGGCTTTTGGTGAAAAACCGGCGCATACGGTACATTTTGTAAACAATTTCAATTTCAATTTCAATACGACCCTGCTCTACCACTCCGCTACGACCAGCTCTCCCGGTGACTGTACCTGAAGGAGACGACGAGGAGTTTGACGTCTCGCACATCTTTGCTGTGTACATCGAGTTGCTACCTTGGCGACGAGGCAGATACATGCTTTTCATGACGCACTTCAATGATGACGACATTCCACATGTCAGGCACCGGTTGAACGAAGTATACCGGACAACAACGTTACAAGATTTCTTGGAGACGCCCCAATGGCACAAGTTTGCCAAGACTCAGGCGTACATCGACTTCATGCACGCTCACCCAGCGCGCATTCCCGAGTCCCAGTAACTGCTTTAGTAAAGGAGCTTAGACCACGGAGGTCGGCCTCGCGGCGGCCTCAAAGATTTGTCAAGAGGGGGAGGGTACGAGTGTGACGAGTACAGTCCTGCAACAATACATTGCATACCATTGTACATGTACTCGTTACTAATTCCAATTCGTGCTTTTCCATCGGACGGACGTACAAACGTGGTACGTCGCTACTGCAATATTCATAAGGGTACTGATGCATAGAGTACGACCAGTACCTCCCAAGTACGTACACGTACGCACAGTTAATTTAACTAGCCATATGACGCGCCTAAGCGAGTTCTCCGATGCAGAAGGAGCCGCGTCGTGAATCTCAATGCTAGGCAGGCCGCGTCTCTAGACAGTTGACGACGGTTAGAAAGCCCTAACGCCTGACACGTAAGCGAAGCTAGCAGGCGTAAGCTATCTGGGCAGAAACCTATTTAAGCCCAGTGCAGTAAAGGGAGGTGACAGAACCATTTAACAATTCCATTGTTCACTTACAACATATACTGCTAAAGTACAACAGTGAAACATCCTTTCGACTTCATCTCACGACAACATCATTTTGCCATCTTGCAACGACAGAACTAGACAGAATAGTACTGATTTGTGCTAGCGTCTAGCTTAAGGAGGCTAACCGCCACATGAGCGCCACGCTTGGTCATTGCTCAAGCGCTCAAACCAAGCTGCATGTTATTCAGTTTTCTCCATAAGCGCATTTTTGGGGACTGGTTGGAGGGGGTTTGGAGGCGTGGGTGCCGTGTTCAATGCGCGAGGTTTGGTTTGCGGGTATGTGAATAGAGCACGGAAATCACGCCGCAGACACAGGTGATGTATTTAGAAGTCAGGTGAGTAATAAACCACATGACGCAGATTTAGATAAACTCTGCACGTTATAAATAGGCGATTGGCTTTGGTGAGTGGCGAGGTCCAACTTGGCCGTTTGGGACGCATCACGTTGACAATGGTGTTTAGAATGCTTTGGGTGTGTGCTTGTGCCAACCACACGCGCCCCACGCGTGCCAGACGTCGGGAATTAGGCTTCTAAATCAGTAGGAATGAAGAATTGGTAAAACTATCACGACAAACCCCGCACAAATCGCCTCATGAGGTGAGCCGAATTCGTCGGATGTTGCTTGGCATTGTGGCTCAGTTGTGCCGGAGCATGTTGGAAATTAAAATAACCGATCAAGAACTTGTTTATGGGTGTATGAACCCCGGAGTAGGTGCATTCGACGTGCATTGCAAAAGCGCGTCCAACGGCACATGTTCCAAAACGTTTTGACCTTATTTGAGTAAATTATAATCGTTTGCCGAAAGGAGCTTGCCCGTGGGTCGTGCGCATATCGGTGGAAAGTCTACAAATGCGATTTCGTGCGTTTCCCCTACAACGGTCTGCCCAACACCTCTTGCCTCCGTCGCCTATGCATTATATTTGCGCGACTGTCGCAGAAGCCTTCATATTGCGGCGCTATGCGCCCGTTACTCTTTTCGTCTAACCGGCACGGCGACTGTTTGAAAGAGCGTCCCGCGCGGGTGCGGGCGCGATAACCCCAAGTACACAGGCCCGGTAGTGCTCGATTTTGCCCCCCGTATTTGTCGGCGCATTCCATCTTGGGCGCCAAAACACAGCCTAGGATTTCAGGAGATTTGTGAATATAATCGACGTGTGATCACATTTTTTACTTGCGAAGGTGTGAAATATTGTCCGGACTATTGTGGAGGAGTGTATTGCGTCGTCAGAATTTCTTATAATCAATCAGCAAACGACCATAAGCGTCGTACCAGTACGAGACATATATTGTACCAATACGAGTACGTTTTGAAGGCGACGCGGTGTTCTATTATTGGTAGCACACGCGTCGGTGCTGCCTACGTCCAGGCAGACATCGCTCACACCCTCTCGCGAGGAACACACTCGTGCATAAGAAAGTGAGACAGAGAACACCTATCTTCAATGGTCCGACCGTTGTAAAATATTATTTCTCCACCCGCTAAGCGCTCTCTACTGTCGTACGAATGCTTCGCAGCGTTTTGAGCAAGCACTCTGTAGGCGCTCGTCAGCTACAGCGAGGCTGGTGTCGCCAGACTGCTTGTTTCTCCGCCTCACCCTCCTGCACCGACCTCCCTCACCAGCTTATTCATCACCGGCAGTCACGTCAACGGCTTCAGGCGCAGTCCACTCGCACGCCGCAGCGTCTGCGACCCTCCCGTTCAGTGCATACGATGGCGTCCGCAAAACCCGGTGTCGACTTCCTTCCTGGGAAGCTGCCTAACTGGACGTGGCAGCAGTCCATGCTAAGGGTGAAGGACCCGGAGGCCAGCCTGAAATTCTACCGCGATCAGTTGGGCCTCACGCTGATCGACAAGTTGGACTTTCCACAGGTTTCCGTTCCCTCTCTCTCTACTGTCGTCCCAGCCCGTGCTATGTATCGTTTGATATTCGAAGTCCCCACTCGACTGCCTTGATCTGACTCCCCTGAACCCCGTTACTCGACCCTTTCCCCGCGACAGTGGAACTTTTCGCTATACTTTTTGATGAGCCTACCGAAGAATGAGGAGTATACTCTGACTCCCGGCACGCCCGAAGCACACCAATACCTGTGGACCACGAATGGCACCACCATTGAGCTGACCCACAACTACGGCACAGAGAAGGAGGATGGGGCAGGGTATCATCCAGGCAACGGTGAGGGGGATGGCTTCGGCCACCTCGCTTTCGCTGTGGACGATGTTTACGCTGTGTGCGAGGAATTGGAGGCGGCGGGGGTGAAGTTCAAGAAGAAGCCGGACGAAGGCAGGATGAAGGTGTGCTTTGAACCTTTGTGTCTGTGAATTTACATCACACTGTTTGGTCCCGGGAAAGAGCGCGTGACTCCAGAACCCGTCACTCGCAGGGGCTCGCGTTTGCTTACGATCCTGATGGCTACTGGATGGAGATCATTCAGCGCGGTTCGGCGCCCAACGCGCCAAAGTTCAGCCTTGCGCAGACTATGCTCCGCGTGAAGGACCCGAAAAAGAGCATCGCGTTCTACACAGAGCAGCTGGGAATGACGCTGGTTCGCGAGAGCCATTTCGACAGCTTTTCCCTTTTTTTCCTCGCTACGCTGCCCGACGGCGTGGAGGTTCCTGACCCTGCCTCCGAGGAAGGGCGCGAGTTCACAAAGAATGTTCTCTACGCGGGGTCTGTGCCTGTGTTGGAGCTCACCCACAACCACGGAACCGAGAACGACGCCGAGTTTGCGTACTACAACGGAAACGTGGAGCCGAGGAAGGGCTTCGGGCATATAGGGTTTTTGGTGGATGATGTGAACGACGCGTGTGCCGCTCTCGAGGCCAAAGGCGTTGGGTTCCACAAGAAACCAAGCGATGGCGGCATGAAGGACATCGCGTTTGCACTGGACCCCGACGGCTACTGGATTGAGGTCATTACGCGCAACTGGATGAAGTGAGCTGCCGCGCGCACCACACCCCTCTGCTTCGAATGCTACCCCTTATCCCCCTCGTGCGTATTCCGCATGCATCCGTGCTTCTCCCAGGATAGAGTCTGCTTTACACATATGTTGTAAGATCTCATCGACTGGGTCCTGGTCACCTATCATGCAACCATGCTCATGGAAGGGACAACCTCGCATTGGGAGGTCTGATTGGCAATTGGGAACCCTCGCATTCCCATGTTACATTCATGTGATTTGTAGTGGTGCATTGTAGCGGCGTTGTCCTCCCGGCACGACTCTAGTATGCATCACCACATCACAAGCTGTGGAGTGAGGGTCATGCAGGCAGCTAGGACATCAGGGGTCAGCGAGGTCCCCAATGTAAAACTCATCAATGAGGTCAAACACGCGGGGAGGGTGCTGACTTCCATAGAAACCGGCGGTGGAGTCGCTACCGGCGTTGTTCATGATGGACAGCCCCCCCGGGTGCTCCTCAACGTAGGCTGTCACATCGTATACCCTGGCAAGGCAGCAGTGCAGGTGTCACTCACATATCACCCGTCACACCTGCGTTATGCATCATCGACAAGGCACGACGGGGCTGTTTAAACTCGGTCGCACTTGTCACTTGCCTGTGCTTGTTATGTTCTCTCGTCTTCAGGATGATCCAAAGATCGTCTTCCTTGGAATGTGCCGCCACCTCTGCGCGCGTGAACGTCTTTGTCTCCTCCGCCCCATCCCCTGCGGCTGCCTCCTCGCTGCCCTGCGCCACACTCTCTATGGTATCAGGGCTTCGGAAGCAGTCAAGCAACCCTCAGCAATGTTTAGGAACCTCACAGCCCAGCACGAAAAGGACGTCGTCGACCGTCTGGACGTGAACTCGCACCTTACTCCGGACCAGTAGAATAATAAGTGAAACTAGAATGACGCCAAGACCAAAGAGTAGCTGGTCGGTGGTCGCCCCGGTGGCGGCAAGTAAGTTGTCCCACGCCTCCATCGCTTAGTCTCGGCGCTGAGAGTAGAAGAGATTTCCTTGCGGCGCTAGCTAGGTGACCAGGTGTAGGAGCGAGGAAGGGCGACGCTTCTACCACGTCATTTAGTCTAGCAGGGGACTGCTTAATCTAGTTGCCCGCCTGTCGCGCGATCTAGAGTGAAACTAGAGGACGGCAGACACGCAGGCCTGTCACCTGGCGACTGATGACATCCTCCTCTGTTGGCGCCGTGTTATATTATTCGTGGCAAGTACCTGGTACCTGTATCGCTAAGCAACAGTTATGTGTTTTCTCGCGATATCGCCACAGCAGCGACTACTCGGAAATGCACTTGGAAAGCGACTGCGGGCGGGCGGATTTCGCGGATGGTGGCTAAGCTCATTTAAGAACCGGCCTTAAACTGTGTACAGGTAAGAGACAAGCAGGGAGGGAAACCCTAACTACCCGGCACTTACCTGTAGCCCTAACCCCTCACGCTACCCCCAGGTCAGAACTACCCGTACTGCGGGCGGGCGCCAGAACAACATTTTCTTTTGGGAGACCAGGCATATAGGACTGGTAGGTAAGCCTACCACCCTCCACAGGCGGCGTTTGGCAATATTCTTGGATTACAAGAAGAACAGCATGAGCACGGACAGGGAAAATGGGAGGGGAAACAAAAGGGCAAGAGTGACAAGAGGATCACGGAATCCAAAGCACGGCAAAAGGAAGCACTACATTGCGCGCACACCTAGCAGATTAAACTAAGGAAACTCCTAGGCGCGGCGTTTTGCAAGCACGACTAAGAGTATAAGTTACTCTCAGTCGTGCTCATATGTAACTCATCATCGATCATGCTCCCGGCTAGGCGACGCTCGTGTGAGTGCACAATGTACCATTGCGCGAGAACCGTACCGTTCTGCGCTAACCTCACAACGAGGCCATTGTTGGAGTTTCACCAACTAAAAACCTTCCAATACATGCAAACATGCATAAATGCATTCCCGGCAATAACCAAGAAAGGTCTGCCCTACCCGTCCGGGGGTCAACCCGTTCTAGTGATGCGAGAAGGAGCAAAGCCCATCTCATGGAGCAAAACATTTCGGGAGTGCGATACATGAACTGCAAAGAAAGCAGTATGAGGGAGGGCTAGGCGCCATACCTGGAAAAACCTCTCATTTCATGATGAATGGCGCCATGAAGGGAAAGGGGGACACCGCCTAAAAGCAAGGAAATTGTATCTTCAAGGGAGGTGGCGAACTGACGTACCAAACCATTAAAATCTTGGGCTAGTGTCCCGAAATGACCACGGTGGCACTCCCAACTACGTGGGCATTCAAGCATGATATGTTTTACAGAATCAGACACATCCCCGCCGCATGCACGACAATTATAGAGTAGACGTTCAGGCATGGCATGAATGCGGGCTAGGCCACAAACATCCACACATGTGCTCGCTACAAGTTTGACTCGTGCTTTTCCATCGGAAGGGCGTACCACACGGTTACGTCACCACTGAAATTTAGCGAGGGTATTGCTTGTAATGTAATGCCAGTACCGCCCGGTACATGTTTTATGATGGCGGCACATCGAGTGCCCGGCCTCACGCCAGGCCACGCTTCTCATGTCCGGAAGTTTCCGCAATGCAATGCAATGTCCGGAATGTCCCCGCGCGTTCTCCGTGGCTTTGGCTCCTCCTCCACGACCTCGTCTTCTTCTATGTCCCGGGAGCGGACGTCGATCTCTATGCTTACGCATGCTTACCTCCCTCCGCAAAGTTGCTAAAACGTATTGTTGGCGCTCCGTTAGTCCATCCGTCTCCGGATGTCGACCGGAAGACATGTCGCGTTCAAATGCGTCTCCAATGCGTATGACAAAAGCCATTGACGAACTTCGGGTCGCGGTCACTATTTAACACTCAAGGCATTCTACGTAATCGGTACCCTCCATGTAAAAACAACTTTGCAGATTCTTTTGATGTTACACATATATTCGCTTTGTACACGATGGAAAATGGGCCATTCGAGTCAAATGGCCGACCACAATCAACACACTTTCATGGCCATTGCTCACTGGCAAGTTTGTCAAGTAGTCAAGCCCCATTGTGTGCCACGGTGTCGGTGGAACATGCAAGGGGTAAAGAGTCGCAGCCATACGTGGCTGGAATTTAGCTCGTCGACACACGACACAACGCTCACAACAGTCTTTCACATCGTGGCGAATTCGTTTCCACAAGTATCAGTCAAGCGCTTTAGCAAGAGCATTCAACTCATGTGTGACCAACTTAGGAAGTGTCGTGCATCTCAGCGATCGATCTCAGTCGAAGCTCAGAGTTCCGCAGGACACACATGCGATCGAGACTCCAAAAGCACCCATCAATGGCTTCAATCCGAATGTCTTTCGTCCACTCACCCTCGTGCCCATAAAACGAGTCTTGGGAGTACCCCTCGCGAATGAGATCAAAGAACTCATGGCTCAACCGCAATGCGTTAACAATCATGAAGTCTAATTGCATGTCGCTAAACAACGGTTTGGACTTCCGTCGTAAATGTGCATTTGATGGAGCCTCGCCATTTCAAAACAATGGAATTGTGGCATGAAGTACGAAGTATGATCTCCGACTTAACGGATCGGCTTCGTTCATGGCTACCTTGCGGTACGCATGTGTCATCGTGCCCACAAACAATTGCAAGTACGGCATGTAACTGGCTTGTCGCTTGTTTTAACACGTCGCTTTGTTGCCTCAGCAAACGTCGCATTGTGTCGTGGTTTGTTACGACAATGAACCTAGAGTAACCTTACTTCAAGGCAACATGCTTTACCGCCTCACATACGGCCAAAGCCTCCAAATGGCGACCAATAAGATATTGGTTGAAGTTCTCCTCCCTGGTCTTGCAACAAGATTGATGAAACACCCAATGTCGAAGCATACGTAGCCACAGTGAACGTCGCGTCCGAGCTGACCTCCGGAAGGATAAGGCGTGGCGCGGAAATATGCCGTAGCTTGAGAGTCTCAAAGGCTTCCAAACAAGCATGTGTTAGCTTAACCTTCTCTGGCTGGGACTTCCGCAGTAAGTCCGTCAATGGAGCCGTAACATCGCTAAAAATCCTGGATGAACTTGGCGTACAAACTACAAAACTGCACGAAACTGCGAGCCTCCTCCTGCGTGGTAGGCACTAGCAAGTCTGCAACGGCCTCGACTTTATTAGCCGAAACTGAAATTTTACAAGCTGACATAGTGTAGTCCAAGTACTCCATCTCCTCAATACCGAAGAAGCACTTCTTGAGACGCAACTTCAATCCTCCTTAAAACGTTGAATCACAAGAAGCAGGTGTTCAAAGTGCTCCTCCATGGTGCAACTATAGACACGGACATCGTCGAGGCAGACGGCAACGAACTTGTGCAAACATTCGCACATGATGTCATTCATCATCCGCTGAAATGTGGTTGGAGCATTGCACAGTCCAAATGGCATGGCGATCCGCTCCATTAGTAGATCATAAAGTGTCCGAGACGCAGTTATGGGAACGTCATCTTCACGCTCTCGAACTTGCCCGAAGCCATGCGTTAAGTCGAGATGGGTATAAACGTTCGAGGAATTCAGCTCATCGAGGGTGTCGTCCACACGCGGAATGGGGTAAGCGCCATTACGCGTAACCTCATTAAGGCCACGGTAATCAATGCAGAGTCGAAGCGAGCCATAGTCCTCACGCGCAATAAATTGGCAAGCCACACTCACAGTGACTTGGACGAATTAAGTCAGCCTCCACTGCATTTTCAGCTCTCGCTTAAGCTCAGCGCGCTCCGCAAGTGACAACCTGCTAAGAAGCTTACGTTTCACCGGGCCTGTTGTTTCAATGGGGTGATCCCCTTGTCGGCTTACATGTGGCGAAATCGTTGGCTGAAACATCTTCAAGGAAGTCATCGTAAATTAACGTCTTGAAGTGTTGACGTTGTTCTGCAGTAAGTTCATCTCAAGTGTGAAAATCTGCCGGTTGTTCCGCAGCCGTGATGTTAATCACGTAAACTCAGCGTTACGTCCCTTGCTTCGGCGCGTCATGCGCATGAGCTTCAGAACCTCAACACTGAGGTCGTCGCTCCTATTTCGGAACCTCAAATGTTGTACCGTCCATCAAGTTGAAAACACACGTCGTGCCGAATTGTAAAGAAGCTTGTTGGTCATCCAACCACGGTGAGCCGAGCACCAGGTTAGCAACACGTAAATCACGTAAGAAATAAAAGTCCGTTTGAACTTGTGCCGAGCCAACTCAATTGTAAGCTCGCAAACCATCGAAGATGTCACACGTTGTCTATTACCGAGTTGAATTGGTGTCCTGCCCTTAAACTTGCGCGTCCGAAGCGAATAGCGTCGTACGAAATCCTTTTACACAAAGTCAACTATCGCAACACATTCTACTACTCCAGAAATTCGCTGTCCGCAACTATAAGTTTTCACGTTCATCTCGGTTCGAATCAACGGGCGAGCTTCAGTTAGGTCAATCAACATGACGGAAGCGTCCGGAGACGTAGCGTAGCGATACACGTTATAATATGCTCGTATGGTGGAGCAGATAGTGAAGGGGGTTCGAGATGTGTTGCAGTCGGGGCTGAATCGTAAAAATCGCAATCAGCGTCCAACAACCACAAGTGAACTGGCCATGGAGCATGCGCCACGAATTCATGCTTGGTCGGTCGTCCACGGAATGGCGAGTAGGCAGTTGTGTCATGGCATGGAATTCTTGGTACAATATCATGTGTCGAGTGAGGTCGTTGAACTTAGCCCACTTAGGTAGAATAAGCACAGCCATCGTAGATGCGGGAGTTGTACGCCGACGACTCTCAAAACGACGTGCAATTTACTCTGCCTAATCACTAGGTGGATTGAACAACACACTCTCCCCATTCAAGTATCTCTTCAAGACACAGTATATCGGCTAATAGTGAGGTAAGTCACCGTGCGAGCTTATACCCTCATCGTCTGCACAACCTTCCACAGTGAAGTCAACTCGTGCGTGCAATGGCTCAACAATGTAGTTAACCAATTTTCAATTAATCGATCGTCTCGTTGTTGTATCTCTACGACTGTGTTTGTGCTTTCTTTGACGACGACGAGTCGACGACATGCTGCTTGCTCCGCATGTGTCGCAACTGAAGTCGATGGAGGTGTGGAAGGTGTACCTTGCACCTATGTCGCTAACAATGTCTCATGACGGCATGGAGATTGAGTGAGCTGCTCTAACTCATCCGAAGCGCAGCCTTGCCACCACAATTTTCGCGTGTTTGACGTGTCGACCGGCTCATTGCCCTTCATCTCCGGGATTTGGAAGACACGGTGTCCCTTCTTGTGGGACTTGAAGCAAAGTCCTTGCTCTTGGTGCCGTTCGCGCTCTTGAGGGGGAAGAGCTCATGCGATAGTGTTAAAATAAATTCGGCTAGTGTTCGAAGAAGACCGACCTCTGCCTCCCCGAATTGCCACGGCCGCAGCCACGACCGGAGCCATCACCGCGTTGAAGGCGTTTGGTGCCCTTGACTTCTGAGTCCTCGGGAGGCGCTTATTGAAAAGTCCATTGTTATCGGGGTTGTGTGATGGGGCTCGTAGGTGTGTTCTTTGCACGACCTAGATGATGCGAATCGGTCACGAGGTTAAGGAGGGCATTTTGCAACTCCACCAGCGGGCAGCGGCATGTTGTAGCCCCTTTGATGGGAGCGATGAAACTTTGCCTTAGTATGAAGCTGAAAATCGCCAACCCATTGATGAAGCGAGCGCACAAGAAGTCGCCCGTAAGAGGTTATTGATATCTCCGTAAAAAGTCGTTGAAATGTTGGGCGTAGTTCGCGTAGCTCATGGAACGTTGCGTTAGTACAATTAGGGCGTTAGTCGCGTCATCCAGAATGTTGGGCAGTAGGGACGTCGTGCAACTCTATGTAGCCAAAGATTCAAACGTGTCTAGAATCCAAGCATGTTGCTTACGGTTAAGCCACTGGCTATTCAAGGTCATGAGAAGTGAGACGTAACCTATACGACAACGTTGTACGAGTCAACGTCGATGCCGAGCATGGCGAAGCATTGAGGCTGCATACCCAAGTAGTCCTCCAATCTACGTGCGTCTTGGCGTGTCCGGTAGGGGGCGACTATTGCTGCCTTAAGATGCGTCTCGGTCAAGAAACGCTCAAACCATTAAAGTTGGTTACAAGGGGGATGGGGGCGTTACTCTTATGCGTTTATATGTGGGCGTCTCTCCGCACATCTTATTAATGTACCCTCTAATCAAAATCCACACATAACCAGAGTCGTTGTAAAATGAGCGAAGAAAAAAGGCTGCATTGGTAACGAAGTGTTTTCATGAACGAAAAGCTGCCTCGAGAAAGAAATAGCGCCTCGAAAAGCGTCCCACTGAGCCACGTAGCCACAATGTAACAATTAATGTTGACGTTGAGCCTCCTTAGCAAGTCCAATCTTAGACGGGGTAAGAGAGAGTCCGTCAATGTCAATCGTAGTCGAAACGACGAAAGAACCATCAGTAACTGCATGTTCGACCTTCGCCGGAGTACGTAGGTTAGAAATCACGTACGGGACATGAACAAACGCTAAAAAGACGTAAATGAGGTGGGACTTTCTTGCATGTAACGAAGGGCACTCGAACATGATTGCCACTCCACATCGTAAGATCGTCGACGGGCACGGTGAGGCAATTTTCCTCAAACAATTCGTGAATGGCCGCGTCGACAAGCTCTTCGCTAGGCAAATCGAACAAACGGTAAACCAAGTTTTACATGTACGGGGTTCACGTTGTAACACGAGTTTGATGCATGAGGCTGTGGAACCTCCAACACGTTGTACGACAACAACGTAATTTCCGATACCAAGGGAAGCCATGTCGAATCAAACAGCCCGCGTCGAACGAATCAAGCTACAACGAAAGCGTGTGAAGATCAAGACGCTCCGACACCAATGTGGTAGTTTTCCGTTTGAGAGCTAACTGTTGACACAAATTTATACTTGCTTGTTGTTGCTACTGCAATGGAAGTGTAGATGAAGAGAGAGAGAGAGATAGAAGATGTCTTATTGTTAATGCTTAGCATTAGATTGTAATCGAACAAAGGAATAATGAAAAGGTTTGGTAATCTCCTTCCACTGCACTAGGCTTAAATAGGGCCAGCCTAGCTAGCTATCACATACTCTCGCGTGGTCCTCGTGCTAGGCGCTAGGGCTCTCGTAACGGTCTAAACGTACTAGCGACGCGGCTCGTCCATCTCGGGAAATAAGACTAGTGCGTAATGTAGCTAATTGGATTAAATGTGCGTGCATGTACGTACCGGGATGTAATGGCATTACAATACATAACAATGCCCTCGCTAAATTGCAGTGGCGACGTAACCGTGTGGGTAATCCTTCCGATGGAAAGGCACGAATCAAATACTTGTCATGGCTTACAGGTCAAAGGTTCACGAAACAAATACTCGTAATGTAAGGTATTTTTACAAGACACTACTCGTTACATGTGGTACTCACGCGGGCAACGTCTTGCGCGGGTTGTCTACTACCCCCGCGGACGGTGTAGAGGTGACTTCTTCCTTCGCTTGAATGCCTTCTCGCGCCACGGCTTACTTCACCCGCGCCGTGGGTCGCAAGATTCTCCGCGTTTCCTCGCGCGGCGCGTGAGGCGCCGCTTGTCGCCTTCAAGTGTTGCGTTTACATCATTTGAGTTCCTCGTACGTGCTATTATATTGTGTGTCCATCCTTTGCTAGGTATGTGCACAATGTAGTGCTTCCATTTGCCGTGTCTTGGCTGCCGGGACCCTCTTGTCACTCTTGCCCTCTTGTTCCCCCCCCTCCCCCTGTTTATGGTGCTTCGTGTACTTCATTTGCTGCAATAATCAAGTTGTCATGGACGCTGCTGGCACGTTATTGTGGTATAGGTATGGGTAAAGGTACGGGTAAAGTATCATTACATTATTCGCGGCGGTACGGGTACGGTACTGGTACAGCTTCTCTGCTCCGCTGTGCTCCCCTTGCGCCGCCTACCCTGTGTCAAAGTCGGCCACATTTCTCCCAGCAACAGCACCAGGACGACGACAAAGAGACTCGGAAAACTTGCAAAACCCACCTCTGCACATTACTAAGCAACACTTTAACTCCGAGCATCTCGAATTCTGAAGTGAGTATGCGAACGAGGTGGCGGCGCGTGGGCTGTTTTGTAACACCGACTCAGTGACTGCGCGGCGGCTATCGTGGTAGAGCTGCGGCAATAACACATCGCGGGTGCACTTTCCGAAGACTTAGCGGGCAGAAGAGCTACAGCAGTGTTAGGCAATTGAGGCACTGAATGTCTCGTAGCTATATCACATGCACATACATCGTCGCGTTAGTGTCGTCGTTAGTTTCCATCACAAATGCACTCTGCTGGAGGCCGGAAGCATCACTGTCGTTTCCGCGAGTGGGCCAGACACCGGTCCTCCGAAAGCGAATTATCAGGGTCACTGACTTCCTGTAGTCCAGCTATAAATTCTGCACGTGTTCCTGTACTAGCTGAGAACTGTCTTCGCTTTCGCTTGTAATGAGTACTTTGAGGCTGTCGCCGCTGCTACATAGGCCCATCGATGGATTTCCTCCTCGGGCCGACACCCGACGACGATGTCGTGTGCTGGCATAGTGTCGTAGCTTCTTCCGAGAGATCGAGGTTGCAGGGCATTCAACCTCGTGAAGATTGAGCCCGCACTATGGCGATACCGCTACTCACTATGTCTCCGCCTGTTTGTGTATCCCAGAGGCGGGCTTCTATACCGACGGCCGACACCCTCTCGTGCGAAAGGCGCCCGGAACAATGGGGAAGCACAACGGCAAGTCGCGCAAGACGGGCGCCAGGGTGGGGACCACGCTAGCAAACCGCTCCAAAGTCATGGTGCGTACCTTTCTCCCATCCGACGTAGCACCCTTCCGTCCTTCGGAATCGCAGCTGTGTCGTCTTCACCTGCTGCGGGTGCTCCTTGCTCGCGGAGGGGGAAACACAGCACAGCGAGGCTGCAAGTCGTGACCTTCTTGCTTTGCTGTCCGCTTGTAGAACAATGAGCATAAGGACAAGGGCGGGCGTCACACGACGGATATCGCTCCCACAGGCCCCAATATGCAGAGCATCATAGAGCGCAATGACCTGGACGAGTTTCTGGCCATGGTAATAGACGCAGCAGCAACAGCAGCCTGGGCGTCCACTGTCTTTTTATTTGTGAATAGGCAGATAGGGCCACAGTGGGGGTGTAAGTGGCTTGTTGTGGTTGTATGGCTGTGTAGGCTGAGCTGCAGGGTCGCGAATTTGCGGGGGAGCGCGGAACGAACGATATTGTCGTCATCAGCGAGGGCCAAGTCTCGGTGCTGGACTCTGAGCGCTCGGAGGCGGAGCGCAAGGAAATCGAGGCAAAGCACGTGGACAAGTGAGGGCCCCCTTTGTTGCTATTACCCTGTCCCGATCGCCTTTCAATCTCTGGATTCGTCCTGACTCCGTGCACGGTAGGGAGGCAGGCTCAGTCGCTGCGCGGTTGTGCTTCCCCTTTTAGGCTGCACCTCCCTCGCCGTCCCCATTGGACGGCGGAAACAACAGCAGATCAGCTGAAGGACATGGAAAAGGCTATGTTTCTGGACTGGCGCCGTAATCTTGCCAAGTATGTGGCCACCTGCGGGTCGCATCCCCTGAACTGCTCCACCACTCTTACTCGAACGTGCTACGAATGCAGCTGAATGTCTACCATCCCTGCTCTGCTCTGAACCGATGTGCTCAGTGCCTTGTCTGACGCGTGCATGGCTGACAGATTGGAGGAGGAGGAGAGTCTTTGCCTTACTCCTTTCGAGAAAAACTTGGAAGTGTGGCGGCAGCTTTGGCGCGTGGTGGAACGCAGCGATTGCATCATTCAGGTATGGTAATCTGGACACTAGCTGGGAAGGGAGGGGCAGCGATAGGGGCGGTTTTTGTTGCTTACGGACGATACCAAGCGATGGCGTTGCTGAGCAGTAGTAGTGCATAATACTGCGTTTTGGTAGATTTATTGAATTATTTGAAGAGTTTCGCTTACAGAGGCTGTTCGCCTATTCATCTTTCGCTAAATAGAGAGGCCTTGCGACAAGCCAAAGACGATTGTGTTTATAAATTGGTGTCTCCAGTCATTTGTAGGGGCGCGAGCTGGAAGAGGTAGTACGGGAGGATGAGAACTTATCAACTGAGCATGCTGTGATGCTTATTTTCCACATTTCCACAAAGTTCGCTGACCTGAGAGTATTATCTATTTGCGGGGCTGCGCGGCGTGCGTGTGTGTGTGTGGGGGGGGGCTGTGGGTGTATGGGTAGCTGTACGTCTTATGTTCAGTCTTGATAAATGTTAGGGCTAGAGTGAAAGCCAAAGCTGGAAGGATGAGAACTTCTCAACTGAACATCCCGTGATGCTCATTTCCACATTTCCACAAAGTTCGCTGACCAAAAATCGCTTCTGCTCAACTGGGGAGGGGTTACATCGTAGTGGCTACGCATTGGTGGTTATTTCTAATTGCGAGAAGCGGCTAGGGGCAAGGAAGCATGCTATGGCGAGAGGGAAAGCCAAGGCTGGAAGGATGAGAACTTTTCAACTGAGCACGCTGTGATGCTTATTTTCCACATATCCACAAAGTTCGCTGACCCTCCTGGGATGAGAATCATATGTTTACGGGGCTGTGTGGTGAGGGAGTGTGGTGTTGGGGTTATGGGTAGCTGTGCGTCTTATGTTCAGGTTCGATAGATGTTAGGGCGAGCCAAGGCTGGAAGGATGAGAACTTCTCAACTGAGCATGCTGTGATGCTTATTTTCCACATTTCCACAAAGTTCGCTGACCTAAGATTATCATCTATTTACGAGACTGCGGGGTGTGTGTGGGGGGGGGGGGGAGGGGGGGTCGTGGGGGGAGGGGGGGCGGGGGCCTGTGGGGGTATGGGTAGCTGTGCGTCTTATGTTCAGGTTTGATAGATGCTAGGGCGAGAAGGAGAGCCAAGGCTGGAAGGATGAGAACTTCTCAACTGAGCATGCTGTGATGCTTAATTTCCACATATCCACAAAGTTCGCTGACCTTAGATTATCATATGTTTACGGGGATGCGGGGCGTGTGTTTGTGGGTGGGGGGGGGGGGCGGGGGGGGGCTGTGGTTGTATGGGTAGCTGCACGTCATATGTTCAGGTTTGATAGATGCTAGGGCGAGGGAAAGCCAAGGCTGGAAGGATGAGAACTTCTCAACTGAGCATGCTGTGATGCTTATTTTCCACATATCCACAAAGTTCGCTGACCTTAGAGTATCATCTGTTTACGGGGCTGCTGGGTGTGTGTGTGGGGGGGGGGGGATGCAGTGTTGGGTGTATGGATAGGTATGCGTCTTATGCTTAGGTTTGATAGATGTTAAGGCGAGAGGGAGAGCCAAGGCTGGAAGGATGAGAACTTCTCAGCTGAACATCCCTTGATGCTCATTTCCACATTTCCACAAAGTTCGCTGACCGAAAACCGCTTGTGCTCACTGGGGAGGGGGTTACATCGTAGCGGCCACGCATTGGTGGCTATTTCAAGTTACCAAAAGCGGCTAGGGGCAAGGAAGGATGAGAACTTCTCAACTGAGCATGCTGTGATGCTCATTTCCACATATCCACAAAGTTCGCTGACCTTAGAGTATCATCTGTTTACGGGGCTGCGGGGTGGGGGTATGTAGTGTTGGGTGTATGGGTAGGTATACGTCACGTTAAGTTTTGATAGATGTAAGGGCGAGAGTGAAGGCCAAAGCTGGAAGGATGAGAACTTCTTAACTGAACATCCCATGATGCTCATTTCCACATATCCACAGAGTTCGCTGAACTCGGAGCGTCTTAACCACGCACCCCTGCGCAGGTGGTGGATGCGCGAGACCCGCTGCGCTACTTTTCGGAGGATCTCATGGATTACGCGCAGTCGGTGAGCCCCACCAAACGCAGCATGCTCCTCCTTAACAAAGCTGACCTCCTCACCGAGGAGTGCCGCGCCGCGTGGGCCGACTACTTTGACACCGTTGGCGTCGCATACTCTTTTTGGTCGGCGCGCAATGCGGTGGAGGAAGCGAAGCAGGCCAAACTAGCAGCCAAAGTTGCAGGTGCGACTTGCTTCCTCCTTCCCAAATGACACCCACCAGCAAACGCTATCAACCTGGAGCGCATCTCACTTTGTCCGCTGTGCTCTGTCCGCCTGTGCAGCTGCCTCTGATGGCGCCATCCAACCACCATCTGTGGAGAATCCAGATGTAGTGCGGGGCGACGACCCGCGGACGTTTGTGCTAGACATTGATGAGCTCATCGACCGATTTACACAGTTTGCGGAAGAATGTGTGGCTGACAATGATGCAGAGGCGATGGCTGCGCGCTTGGACCCAAGGTCGGCTCGCTGTGCAACACAAGCAGCGGTTTAACCTCGCGTTCATGTCTTTTCGAACATGAGAACCCTTCCCGGATATGCCCAAATTACACACACAACACACACACACACACACACACACACACACACACACACACACACACACACACACACACACACACACACACACACACACACACACTAAAACTCTAAACCCACCCACCCACCCACCCGTTCCTCGAAGTAATACCTTTCCTTAAACTTTGCCCCAGACGTCCGTCCTCCCAACTAGTTTGTTTCCGTTCCCTCCCCTCTGCCTTTTCAGAATAATGCTTTTGATCAGCGGGAAGTCATGCCGAGCGCGGTGTCTAAGGTCCCTCTTGTGCGTCTGCAGGCTGATGGTTGGGCTGATAGGGTACCCAAACGTCGGCAAGTCCTCCACCATCAATGCGCTCTACGGCAGTAAAAAGACGGCGGTTGCGCCGACCCCGGGCAAGACGAAGCACTTTCAGACGCTACAGCTGGAGGGCTGCAAAATAACGCTCTGCGACTGCCCCGGCTTGGTGCTCCCCCGCTTTGCCGCCTCAAAAGCGGAGATGGTTTGCGCCGGTGGGTTACCGCCGCCCACGCACTCATTCGCCCACTGATCTCCCTGAACGCTCAACTCCCAAACACACATACACGTACGCGCGCGCGCTCGCGTGCACTGTCCGCCGTTTCAAGAGTGATAGGCAGCATCTGTCACGGCTCAGTTTTGACACAACTATATATTTTTTGGTATTGCCGGTGAGTTTTCCTCACACCATCTTTACCCATTACGTGCAGGTGTGGTCCCCATCGATCGCCTCACGGATGTACACCCGCCAGTCTCGATCATTGCCAGGCGCGCGGGAAGACGCCAGGTGAGCCTCTCGGACCACTGCCTCCCCCCCCCCCCCCCCCCCCCCCCCCCCCCCCCCCCCCCCCTCAATCCACATAAACATCAAATGAAAAGAGCCCAATTAAGTCGCGCGCGCGAAAACACACCTGCACACCTACACACACACGCACACCCCAAAAATCTCTGAGTTTTAAGTGATAACAAACATAAGTGGCTGTTCTACAACGCGGCCGCCTGCCTCTCCTTTCCCTCTTTGCCCTTGTTTAACGTTGACTCAGCTTGCTGTCAGTCGGGTCTGATTTCACATTCGCATGCACTCTACTTGTTTTGCCCCCTCCTAGTTCCGCCCCGTACCCACACACATCCTATAGCTACAAAATAGCCATCCTTACCTATATGTACCTCATTGGTCGAATTGCTCAGGTTCCCCTTTTTTCGTCTCTCCCCAAGTAGTTCTTTCTTCACAGCTGTACAAACATACTCGTGCTGATTCCCCCGTTTGTGTTCCGCCCTTCTTACTTGCAGCTATCAGCGGTATACGGGCTGACGTTACCGCGGCCAGCCAACCACGAGGACCCCAACCGCCCTGTGCGCTCTGCTGAGCTGGTCAACGCGCTGGCGCTGACGCGGGGGTGGATCGCAGGGTCGGGGCTACCGGACGAGACACGCGCGGGGCGGCAGCTGTTGAAGGACTACGTGGACGGGAAGATGATCTACCTTGAGTGGCCGCCAGGGACGCCGGAGGAGGTGGCACAGCATACGCCCGAGTTCCCTGATCCGGGCACCAACGGCAAGCATCCTGTCGCCCCGCAAACCACCAATCCTGGCAATGCGACGCTCTCCCACCCACCGGATGCATCGGAAGAGGCAGCAGGGGCGGGGCCCAGCAGTGCCGTGGCTGGTGAGGTGTCCATCGAGGAAGGCGACCTTCAGTTGCTGCGGGAGGTCAGCGTGTCGGATAAGCCGAAACGCGCGGCGCACAAGTTTCACAAGAAAGCGGCGCGTAGCAAAGGGGACCGCGGGCAAATGAAGGATGCGGGTGTGGAGGGGGTGGGGGTGATGTATGGCAAAAAGGGGGGCATCATCCGCACGCAGGCAACCTAGAAATGGAGCTGATCCGTTTTGTGTAGATTCATTCATCGCCATTGAGCTGAGCCACTTGTGTTTGCTTTGTGATGGGTAGTGATGTCTGTAGGCTGCGCTCGTCCGTCGGCAGAGAATCGGGTGGCAGGTAGCGAGATTGGTACCTAGTTCGCATTCCCGAAGCTAGCCAGAGTTTGATTTCTGCTACCCGGAGATTAGAGGGTCCCAAAATGAAAATCACCCAAGCAAGATGCAGTTAATGTGTTGCCATAATAATACGATAGCCATAATAGCATCGTATTAGTGAGCCCGCCATGTCGCCACATGCAAACCGTATCATTTGGACGGATGCACGCAGGTCCGGAGAGCGCGAGTTAATGCGCGAGACGTATGACCCCCCGCCTCCAGCCCCATCGTATACGATAGTTGCTTTCTTTGACCAGCCCCTCCATATTAGTCACATATATCATCCCGCATCCTCTCCACTCTTCGCTCCCCCACTGCTTGTGCTTCTTGCCATCTCTCGGTTCGAGCTCTGCGTGGTGCATTCGATTCCGTGGGTGTTGACATGTCGGACGACCTATCTATGGGCAACTACATGTCGACCACTTGGCTCGATGCGGCGGAGACGCTTCGGTCCACACCGCTCACTCTTGGTTACTAGCGTATGAAGCCCTTGCGGAAATCAGCTTGTTGTTCAAGATACCATTGGACGCGTCTTTGTTAGACGCGTCGAACGCACCTATTAATAACGGGTTTAGTTAGAAACTCATAAATCCAATTTTGGTGAATTGTTTTAATTTCCTATTTATTTCGGTAAAGCAGCACCGCAGTGCCAAGCAACACGCGTCGAGTCCGGCTCACCTCATGAGGCGATTTCTGCGGGGCTTGTCGATATATGTTGATCAATTCCCCCTGTTGTACACGGCCAATTCCTGGCGTGTGCCATGCGTGGGGCGAGTGTGGTGGCACAAGCATACACCCCAAGCTTTCCAAACACCACCGTCAACGTGATGCGGCCCAAACGGCCAAGCTGGACCTCGCCAATACCAATCGCCCTCACCCATTTACACAATGCATTGTCCAACAAAACTACATGTTTTTACTCGCTTGTTTCCCATATACACTCTTCCCATAAAGTCCGTTACTAGTGAAATAGGGCCTTTCGCGTAGGGCGGGTGTTTATCAAGTAGGGTTTCTAGGGTTTAACTGTACTTTAGCTCGTTGAAAAGGCGGACCGAACCTTGTGTTGACGGTGAAGTGCAGGGGGAAGCGGGGCACAAATGGGGCCCGTCACGGCTACGAACTGACGTACTAGGGTTTCCGGGTCAACCCCGATTTCGGGGCATACCCTGATTCGGGCGTCCCGGAATTCGGATTTTCCACACTTTGGCTCGTGAAAACTCCCGAAATCGGCGACGCAACACCCGATTTTTATGATCCCAGCATGCTGTCCACAAACATGGGAGCACGTGGGTGTGATGGCATGTGCCGTTAAGATGATTGACGTGGGTGGGATAGGGGCCGGAAACCCACAGCTTGGGAGGCTTAAAAAAGCTTAACTTTGCCGTACCCGTACGTGTCCGATTCGAGCAAACCAAGTTGCAAATGGAAGCCCTTCCCCCAAGCAAATATATATATTCAATTTCATTTACGCCTACCGGCCAGTATTCGCGTCAAATCCGCCGTCCGATGCCATCCAGCCCATCGTACAACCAACTAAAGTTTCTAGGGTTTCAAAATCTGCCACATTCGCGCGGAGCTAGCAACCCTTGGACAGGTGGTACCCGCACATCCGCTCCGCCAATACGCTCAACAATCAGCGCTCTATATTTCGTCTAATCACGGCGTTACCCATTTCATGCCCCATGTTGGCATGGTGCCGTGCCATTTGCCGCATGCCAAACCAAGGCCCGTGCTAGGGTACTTTGAAAGCTCCCCGCCATATTTCACGCCCGACGATGCGAAAGCTTGAAAGGCCAGCGATCCGCGGGCTAGGGTGCTTACACTCCAAGCCAACCCCCCTTCAAGCCCAATAGGTCCCTAGCCCGTGCTCCTTGGCTGTATTTTCGGGCACTTGGCAAGAAAACCTAGTGCACACGAAATGCCATTCCCGGTATTGCCGCTCTGTACGCGGCCGGGCGCAACACACTCGGCGGATACTCGTGCAATTGTGCAAACATGCTGAAAGCCCAATGTCGAGTAGTCTCCCGGCTTGTCGCGACACTACGTGCACCGAGCCACGCATAGAGGCGTGCATAACCTGCACATCCACAAATTTCGACCTGCAAAATTTCGGCCGCAAATCCAACGTGTGTGCCCACAATAATCGGAGCGTGCCGATAGAGGTGCTCACGTCAGTGAACAGCGCGCCATGGTGTGTTGTTCGAAAGTCGTTACTCTACCCCCCAATCGAATGGCATGGCCATCGCGGCTGTGCGTGGCGGGTAATTAAATGCGTGCCGCTAGTAACGGACTTTATGGGAATAGTGTACATCACCCGTGCTTGCGGCGTGAACTACCATGCTCCATTCACACACCCGCAAACCAAGCCTCGTGCATTCAACAAGGCATCCACGCCTCCAAACCCCCTCCCACAAGTCCAAAAAATAGGGTTGCGTGCCTCACTAAGCAATAGCAGTGCTCACGTGTGGACGTGTGGTGCTCAAGACGACGTGTGCAGCTTGAACAATTTCATGGTGTTTTTGGGGCTTAATTCGACAATCTCGTCCGACAACACTCGCTTTAAGCTCACAACTAGCCATACCAAATATACTGCTTGCTACCCGTCTATGCCGTGGTTGGATGGTACCGGGTGCCGTCGTGCTTGACGTGGTGAGAGGCGCACGTGTTCTCGCCTGCCTCATGCATACCATATTTCATGTTCAGACTTTTGTGAAGGAGTGTACATATGAGACTACCAACGAGGCAACGACTAATAAAATCACAAATATAAAGAAAAGTAATTTGATTCATAAAATTATAAAAGGATTTCTTACAAGAAAAAGCAGTGGAGGCCACCAAGCAAGAAAAAGAAAAAAAAGGAGATGATTAATAAAATCATATATGGATTACAGGTACAGGTGCAGGGTACATATCATCAGGGCCTGAATGCCCCACTCAAAACCCTAAACTGACGTCTAGCAAGGGCGCAGTGACGTGTCAGTCAGCACGGAGCTACTGGTACGGGACGCGCAGTCGACCGCACCGCCGACATCACCATCACGCGATCAGCACGTGTGATCAGGCTGCGAGCAACCACAACCCTGGGCGCTGACCCACCCGTACACCTACAGTGCAGCCCGCGCTGTGTCATCAGTCCCGCCAGCACCCACCTGCAGCGATGGGGTTTCGCACAGAAACCGACAGCTTCGGCCCGCTTGATGTGCCGGCGGAGAAGTATTGGGGGTGTCAGACTCAGCGCAGCCTTCAAAACTTTCGCATCGGCGCCGGCCGCGACACGATGCCCCCGGGTGTGGTGCGAGCCTTTGGCGTCGTGAAGCGCGCCGTTGCGCGTGTCAACATGGCGGGGGGCGTGCTTCCCGCTGATATTGGCAAGGCCGTCGTCGAAGCCGCTGAAGAGGTACTGCACGACTCGGACTTTCCACCGCTCGGCTCAACGGCCCTCGGCAGTGCGCTGATACTTAACATACTGACTCGCGACCGGCGCGTTTGCGTGCCCTGTGTCGCAGGTGGCGGAGGGAAAGCTGATGGAGCACTTCCCGCTGGTAGTGTGGCAGACTGGCTCGGGCACGCAGAGTAACATGAATGCCAACGAGGTAGCTCCCCGACGACGGAGGCAACCCGATCCAGCGGGCTCAGCGTACAGCAGAACTCTGTTTTGTACCCGTACTCTACCTACAAAGCAACGGGGGCAGCTGATACAATGCAGATAGAGGAGGAAGGGGAGAGTAGGGAGGGGGGGGTTAACGTTCCTGTTTTGCTTGGCCCTCTCAACAGGTGATCAGCAACCGTGCGATTGAGATGATGGGCGGTGAGATGGGTAGCAAGACGGTTCACCCCAACGACCATGTCAACTGTGGCGCCTCCTCAAACGACACCTTCCCCACCGTCATGCACGTGGCCGCGGCGCTGGAGCTCAACAAGCACCTGCTTCCCGCGCTCGATAAACTGGCGTGCGCGCTGCGCACCAAGGCGACCACCTTTAAGGACATCATCAAGATCGGGCGCACCCACACCCAGGACGCCACCCCCCTAACGCTGGGACAAGAGTTCAGCGGCTACACCACTCAGGTATCCCCCCCTTCTCCTTCCTCATCCCTCACTATCGTGTCGTGTACTATAGCCACTCCCCAGGGTGACGTGACCTCGGTCGCCGTCGCTGGTGATGCTAATCGCGCAGGTGGAGTACGCCATGGCGCGCATCCGCGACACACTGCCACGTTTGTACCAGTTGGCTCAGGGAGGCACCGCTGTGGGGACGGGGCTCAACTCGTTTGAGGGATTTGACGTGGAGGTGGCGGATCAGTTGAGCAAGGACACTGGGCTGCCGTTTGTGGCAGCTCCCAACAAGTTTGAGGCGTTGGCTGCGAACGATGCGATCGTTGAAGCGAGCGGGGCTCTCAACACCGTCGCCGCGTCGCTGATGAAGATTGCCAACGACATCCGCTTCCTGGGCAGCGGCCCCCGCTGCGGCCTGGGCGAGCTCTCCCTCCCTGAGAACGAACCCGGAAGCAGCATCATGCCGGGGAAGGTCAACCCAACGCAGTGCGAGGCACTGACGATGGTGTGCTGTCAGGTGATCGGCAACCACACGGCCATCACGCTCGGCGGCTGCCAGGGCCACTTTGAGCTGAATGTGTTCAAACCCATGATGATCAACGCGCTGCTACACTCCATCACCATCATGGGCGATGCCTGCGTCTCCTTCACCGACAACTGCGTGGAGGGGATCGTGGCCAACAGCGACCGCATCGACCACCTGCTGCACAGCTCCCTCATGCTCGTCACCTGCCTCAACAGTAAGATCGGCTACGACAACGCGGCCAAGGTGGCGAAAAAGGCGCACAAAGAGGGAACCACGCTGAAGGAGGCCGCACTCGGGTTGGGCCTGCTCACGGAGGAGGAGTTTACGGAGCTGGTGGTGCCCTCCAAGATGATTGCGCCCAAGCCGCGATAGGAGTCGGGGACGCGTCTCCTCTCGCGCAGAAGTGTTTGTGCGTGTATGTTACCCCCTCCATTTGATCAACAGCGTTGTGCATATCCAGCGCCCAGAAGATACCAGTGCACTCACAGCTCGACGTTGCTTGTATGCATGCACACTGCGATGAGGGACTTAGGGGGGCGGCACTAGCTGGGGAGAGGCACTGCCATCTGCGTATACCTGAGACATCGATTTTTGTCGCGTCAAAACCATTTACAGAATTGACGACTGATTCCCTCAAAATGCAGCAGTCTCCCACGCAGCACTTTCAGGTAATTCTAACGGACCCCTACCCTAGCGGGTTGCAGAAAGGAACAAAATCACTTTGCTTTACAAGATGCTTTACCCGCTCCTGGTCGCACACCTACGAAAATGACGTGGGACCACGTCCCCGAGTCAACAGTTCACCCAAGTAGCACGGCCTCTTGAGGTTACCAACTGCCCAAGAGGGACAACTGGTAACCTCCAGAACGACTTCGCTGTGCAATGCTTTTGACGTCAGACAATCAAAGTGAATAACACTCATCATTATATGAATTTTGGAGCTGTCTTGGTGTGTCTTAGTGTGTCTCTTGGTGGGCGGGCCGGACGTGTCACGATTCCTGCAGGCTCCTCCTACATGGGCGGCGTCTTCGGACCTAGTGACCCATTTGCGTCACTGGTCGTGCTTGAAATTGATCTCACGAATGGCCTTTGCTTTGTCTATCACATGCTCTCACAGCCTCACATGGAATTGTTTTGTAATGAGAAAAGCAACGTCAACTCGTGGTTTTCTTTACCATTTTCTCTTGCTTGGTGCTAATCCGCTATTGCTTCTTGTAAGAAAGTTCTCTGTGTAGGTTGAAGTTTTCGTCGTCGAGTTGTGATTATGTAATCAAACTCGCTTGAATGGAATTGCATCGCAATGATGATTTCGTATTAATATTTTCGAATAATGAATTATTGACACAGCCTTTTCCGTACAGTAGCAATCAGTACCTGTATAATATATAATGACATGGATTACAAGAAGAATAACATGATCACGGACAGGGAAAAAGGGAGGGGGGGGGAAACGATTTTGTAAGTACCCGTAAGGATTACCTGACAGACCTGTAGCAGCCCGCGGGCCCGCGGCTCCCAGCGCGACTCATCAGGCCGCAACGGAAGTGGCCCTTCTGAAACAGAGCGCGACGACATCAACCGCCACGCGCGTGCACATCACTCGTGCTCGACTTTCGAGTTGGGAGAGCTGTAAAAACGGGAAAATTCTTAGGCAAATAGTGGTAGAGTTAAGTCCAAAATTTTGCGTGCTGCTGGCAAGCGTGGGGCCGCGTTTTGACGACAGTCGAAGCGACGAGGACAGGTCGTCGCGTGATTATTTGAGCGCAGCGGTTATTTGCGTTACCTGCCTCCCACACCATCACCAAAACTCCCACTTAAGCCGAATTAGACGCAATGTTCCCGGGGGTAGAGTACGGGCTAGTACCCGCTACGCCTGCACGTGACGACCTGCGGAAGACTAGCTCGCGCAGTCGTAACGGCGCACGTGCCAACAGCAGCCAGGGCGACAGACCATCCAGCAATAAGGTGCGCGCGGTTAATCTAAGGTTTCAAACGTGCCCATTACAGACATTCGCTCGTCTTGTCGACGGCTAGCTTGTAGAGGCCGGTATAGACCTGCGGCTGATTCCTGATTTTTCCCTTGCACACAGGCTATCCCGCTAGGTGAGCACCTCATTCGACTTGAGGGCCGCGGGCTGAGGGCGATTCCGGTTGAGGTGCTGGGCAAGGCCGCACTGCGCTCCCTCCTCCTCTCCCGTAACCTTCTGTCGACGCTGCCCACCGACATATCTCACCTCCGGGCGCTGCGCCGACTGGAGCTAAGTGACAATCAGCTATCGGAAGTGCCGGTGGAGGTGGCGCAGCTGCAGCAGCTCGACACCCTCCTCCTGCAGAACAACTGCATAAAGTCGCTCCCGCTCGAGGTCGGCTTTATGGTGCAGCTGAAGACACTCAACCTGGACGCCAACCCACTCAGCGGTCGCGCGAGCAGCGAAGCGACGGAGACCTTCCTCGAGGTGTGGGTATCGGGTCGAGCGGCGCGGCCCACTGGCTCAGACGACATCGGTTTCACAGAAGCAGCGACGAGAGGGAGGGCTGGCGGTAGCTTGGCGGAACGCACGCGAGGTATTCTGCACTACCTACAGGACAATATGAGCGCAACGCAGGTGGCGGGACTGAAGGAGAGGCGTGCCAGGTGGGAGGCGCGACAGGCGAAGCAGCAGTTGAAGCCTGCCTGTCGGGTAGCGGACATAGAGAAGCTGCAGAAGGCGCTGAATGCCGCAGAGGGTGCAGGGCTCGAGGGTGAGGATATCGAGGCGGCTCGCAAATGCATGAGCGCGCTCCAATGCATGCGCTCCGCCATGGAGAATCGGCACTCACAGGGGCTCATGACGGCTGTTGTGGAGTGGGAACAGGTGGGTGTGAGGGACCAACACGCCATATTAACGCGTTGTGCACTAAACTGCCACAGTCACTGCAGATGAGTTACCGTGCGGCTTGTGACGCGTGCGGTGTAGGCGTCGGGGCTGGGCGAGGGCGCGAGGCACACTGGGAGCCATGGCCCCGAGCTGGACGCGGCGCTGGAGGTGCTGAAGCAGCTGAAGCGGGAGACGCTCGCGCTGGCGTGGCGCAAGCGGAGCGATGCGCTCGTGTCTGCGGGTTCGGAGGAACGGCGACCATCTTCGTCGGAGAGCGCTGCGTCGAAGCCGCTTGTCAAGTAAGGCAGCGAGCACGGGTGTTGTTGTGTGGGCTGGCTGGCTGTGAGCTGCGAGAAGGGTTGTGTGCCTGTTAGGGTGGCATTGCCGTCTTGGCCTGAGAGTCCGTTGCGCGTGTGTGTGTCGTAGTATGGTCGCACTGCACACCACTCCTCGGTTGCCCACTCCGGTGGCGAAGACGCGGCGGGAGCGGCGCGCCAGCAGTCCGGGCTCCGCTGACAAACTCATCCCCTTTGATCAGTGGCTGGAGAGGAAGAAGGAGGCGGAGCGGAGGAAAGAGAAGGAGATGCGCGAGTTCGGGGTGAGCACGCGCCTGATCACTTTTTCTGACTGTCGTCACGCGCTGTCGGCGTGCTCGCTCCTCCCCAAGTGACACCGGCGGCATCATGACCCTCTGGTGTGCCTCTGTTGCCGTGTGCGCAGCGGCAGCTGCGTATGGAGAAGATGAGTAAAAAGCAGCGGGAGGAGCACAGACGCGGAGAGCAGGCAAAGAAGGAGGCGAGCTGGCCGTCGGCCATCGAGGCGGGGGAGTATAGTCTGGGGGTGGCAGAGGATAAGGATGAAGGGGAGCAAGAGGAGGCCGTGCATGATTACGCAAAGAGGTGAGCCACAACTAGTGACGGGGCCTGAAAAGAAAGGTACATTTTGGTGGTTGATGTGCCATAGTTTTCCTTCTTCTCTGTCTGTGAAGCGGGGGAAGGGTGTACCTGTGGACGGAGAAGCTCCCGGGACTGATTTGATTTCCGCCGCTATCGCAGTGGAGCTGCCCATGCTGGAGACTCTGCTGGACTCTTTCCAATTCTCGAGGACGATGCGCTGGCGCCGAGGGTACCCAGCCAGACGATGCGCCGCCCTCGGAGCCGCCTCGCCGTTGCAGGCGCCAGATAACACTCCTTGCGATTGGTGTTTGGTGGTTTGATGGAGTTGCACCCCGTCTCTTTGCCCCCCTTCCCGCTGAGACGCGGGCTGCGTCCTTGCCGTCGACAGAAACGATGTTGCGTTGCTATTGTGTATTTACCTTGCACTGCATGCGAAGGTCTTGCATTAAGCTCAACCCCCTGTGTGGATGTCAAGCCTCTCACGACAGCAGTGCACCTAGAAGATATTGCATTTTGTAAAAATGAGTTTGTTTCCAGAGCCGCAAATATGTTCGGACGGTGCCTGCCGCTTGCGATGCATTAAGGAGGGATAGGATGATATGCAGTTTATGCGGTGTGACATTGGTAGTCGGGATCTGCATGTGTTAGGTCAAGGTATACCGACTCTATATTTATATGTTAGGTCAATTATACCGACAACACAGACATCGCAACCGGAAACCAGACATCGCAACCCTTTTCTATAACAACCCGCTCTGGAGGTTATCATCCAAGACACTTCCTCGGAGAGAGGATGGGTTAGATGACGCGCGCGGCCTATACCCGGATAGTAAGGCCTTCGTGGCGTGTAAGGGCGGGCCCTACTGAGCACGCAGCTAATGGAACGCCGGCAAATGCGGAAGATGATTTTAAAGTTCATGAGCTCATATGCTAAGTCCATGTTGTTTTCGTTTATCAATAGGAGACACCCCCCGGGTCGCCTTGGTTCATGTTTCGAATGTCCATGTCCAATCAACGTTGCTGGTCTCGTGGCCCCGCCCTCTGTTGCAATTATCCCGGCATGGCCTCGTTTGCCAAAACTCTCTTTCCCGTAACCCGGAGATATGGGGGGGGGGGTTCACAGGTTGCCTACAATTTACCGCCACGCGCGCGGTGTGGCGTGTCTTCGAGCTCTGCCATATCGCGAGAGACCTTTTACATTTCCGTTCAATCTAGCGCATACGAAACATATGGTGGGGGATGCCGCCGCCCGGCTGGGGAGGGAGGGAGTGCAATATATGATTTACGAGGCGTATAAAAATGAAAATGATTTACACCGAGTCGCTAGGTCCTTTGTACGGTCTCATCCGACAGGAACTACTGAATGTTGCCACTTCTACTTTACCGTGGGCGGTCCAATTGCGCAATTCGTACGACTCTATCTCCACTATGGGCGGGTTTTCGGAAACGGAGCTTGTGGTTTTGACTAACACACTGAACCAAAACCTTTCTGATTATGCCGGGCCCGATGTCGAGTTGGTGGTATCTACGGTCAACAATGCGGTGGCACCCGCTACCCAAGTGACTAGCCTACAACTTCCGACTCCCGATGCTCTTACTCGCTTGGGAGATTCTGGGGGCCACATCCAACGGGGCATTTCGCGCATTCTTCGTGCCCGGGCCTACCTTGACCTCTTGGCGTTTTGCAGACCTTCCCCACCGGACTACATGAGGGTGACTTCGGGTACGGGTCGCGGGGCTTTGGCTCTCTTTTTCGCTTCACATGAGTCCAGTTTCAAGGTGCCATCCGATTGCTATATGATGGCAGCCCACCGGGTGCTTGGCTTGACTGCGGAGCGCGCCGCTCATGTTCGAAAATGCCCTCGGTGCAATGAGGCCCCTTCAGAATCTCGCGGGTATGGATCTTCGTCGACGGTATCGGGCTTCTTTTTGTCGGGTGAGCGCTCAACAGCCGCTATGCTCATGGACCATATCCCCCGGTGCCCGTGCTCTTGGTATATCATTCAACTCCACGACCGCATTGTCCACGTGCTTGAAGAGTTCATGCTTGAAGCGGGGGCTACTAAGGGCCGGGACTTGCGGTTGGAGGTCCGCCGTATTCGGTCGGGAGCTTCACGTGATCGTCCTGGGGATGTGGTTTGGTTGGACTTCATGGCTCCGCACCGCCATCTTGTTGTTGATGTGACGGTTACAAGTGCTCGCACGAACACCAACGTTCCTCGTATAGGTGCTCGCCTTCCACTCCCTGGCAGCCTTGCATTGGGAGCTCAGCAAGGCAAACTTGATGCGGACCTCCGCACTTCCGCTTTGCTTGGCACGCCTTCGGTTCAGTCGGTCCATGACTACTACCCCTTCGCCATGGAGGATGGGGGCCGGTTGGCGCCGATGGCGGCTGAGTTGGTCGATCGCTTGGCTATTTTGGTGGCTGTACGTCGCTTCCCTGGCATGGGGGCCGCTGACTCTCGTTCCTTGCGCTCTGACAGTTATGTCCGTATGCAGCATTTTGTTCGTCGATCTACTTCTCTTCCGTTTCGGCGTTTTTTGGGGGATGTGCGACGAGAATTCATGCAACGTCTTTCTGCTGCTCTTCATGGCACTCTGGGTTCTTATCTCCGCGACGCTTTTCAGGAAGGCAGTGCTGATGCTGTGGCATGCCTTCCTGTTCCTCGGGCTTAGGTTTTTTCTTCCTTTCTTTCTTTTTCTTGCTTGGTGGCCTCCACTGCTTTTTCTTGTAAGAAATTTTTAAAGATGATTTACACCATGAACCACTCTATGTACGGCTGCCGCCCAAGGGCCTTCCTACATCAGCCATATTATACATGAAACTTGGGATACAAAATGTAGGCCGGGATCCCTATTCCTAGCTAGATACTCCTAGGGACTTATGTACTTAAACCGCTAAGGGGTATGTAAACGATCTTTGGTCGTTTGTGCCGTTTGTCTAAATACACATTTTTACATATTGCACCAGTGGAGAAGTGCTCGTTTTCAAATCCACTTGATTCCCCTTCTCCGCGGGAAAAGGAACCCACAATTAGCGCTATCGCTAATATCGATCGCCATGCTAAGGGCAAACCTACCAGTCCCCTTCTCGTCCCTTGCCCACTCCGGTCGCGGCCATATGGAAAGAATGGTGAAGGCATGCATAAACGTCCCACCGTTGGCATTTCCACCCGGGGTTCGAGTTGAGGCGATGGTAAAATATTCGAGGCGTTCCCCTGCTCAATGTGCAACGGCTAGCGGATGTGTGAGTGCGGATCGTCGAAGGATATCGTCCGGTGATATGTCCGCAGCGGCGGAGGTCGCAGGGGGGGGGGGGGGGGGGGGGGGGGGGGGGGGGGACGCCGCCGGCAGGGAATGGACGGAGTGCATGGAGTCGGGGTCAGGTCGTTGCATTTGTCCGCCGGACGAGGAGAGTATGAGGGGATCTTCGGCCAGCCTAGCTGTATTTTCTTTAGCGATACGTTGGCGAGACGTGGGAGAGGCTAATCGGAGCGCGAGGCATAGAGAATCTACACGCTTCTCGTAGTCCTCAATCGCATGTGAGTCTAGCAGTGCTTCCTTGGGGCGTCGCTTAGTAGATCGAACATGTTGCCATGGTGCTTCGGTGGGGTGGAGTAGGTGTGGGTATAGAGCGGGGGAGGGGAAAAGGTGGGTGTCCTCCTCCATGTTGACGGATTGATCGGCCACTTGCGCTCCTTCCGGGAGTAACGTAGAAGGTCTCTCCATGGTGTGTCGTCAACGTTATCAGGGTCGGGGCGGAGGGGAGCTAGTGCAGCAAGTTGGGCTCGCCTCTTTGCGCAAGCGGAAGGTGTTCTAAAGTCGTAGAAGCTTGTCACTCGGTGAATCGGGCGAGGTAGGAGGATCGGTCGACCGGAGTAAGGAGTTTGGCCGAGCCTCCCAAGAGGCTCGAGCCGTGGGCTACAAAGTGACCGAGGCAAAGATGATTCTACATCGCTCGATTTTGTGCTGGTGGCGGGTAGGGCGGGTCTTCTTCTTAGCTCTTAGAGGGGAGTCTGTTTGTGGCCCAAGTAGCGTAAGCGACTTGTTCTGTGGCGAGGTCGGTGCTGTTGACGGCGGCAAAGGTGTGCGGGAACAAGGCGATCTTCCGGGTACATGTACGCCACATTTAAGCATCAACTGAAACGCGCGAAAATCGCGATATCCCGAACCCGCGCAGACTGCATGTGAGGCAGTCACACCCCTCCGGCCCCTACACGCCATTTCGAGCGCAACAGAGGACCTTACCGCGCGTTTTGAAGTTTCGAATAGTTAGAATGCGCGTTTCGAATAGTTGGGATGCGCGCGTTTTTCGTCGGCTGCACACTCAACTACATCCTCTCAAGAACTTAGCTGGCTCGCTACCGACGGTCGTGGTCGGTAGGAACCGCCATTCCGGGTTCCTGAAACATATAGTTACAGAGGTGCCGGGCTATTTTTTCGAATAGCGCCTCCGACGCGGAAGAAACGAAGTGGAGGGGCGAGCCACCATTACGCATTTGTTTACGCTTAAGAGGTGAATCGGACGCTCGCTCGTTGTGACTATGCATCCATGTTCGTCACATCGTTGTCGCTTGTGTCATCGCACAGCTCATATTGTTGTTGCGACTGTTGCTGCTGACTTTGTTATTCATGTTGTTGCTTGTTGATGTTGCTGTTGGCTTAGCTTTTGCTGTTGTTGCTGCATGCTCGTGCTTTTGCTTCAGCTTCTAGCTATCGAACTATCGATGCTTGTGTTTTTGTGGATGTAACGTACACATTCACACACACGGACACACACACGGACACACACACACACACACACACACACACACACACACACATACACACACACACCCACACACACACACACACACACACACACACACACACACGCACGCACAGAGGCACATGCACACACACACACTCACGAGCACTTGTCCATTTTTTGGTGATGTTGGTCTCGTTGGGAGCGCGATACCACAAGACTCATGCAAGGCGAAAAATATATTCGCACTTTGGATCCGTGAGTGCATTTTGGATCACTTAGAGTTTTTCGGAAAAAATGTTATTTTACATATTACCTGCACCTTTTGCGGTTTTTAACTGATGGTTCACTATTTTTTCTAATATCAATTAACAACGTTCGTTTTCGCTTTGTGGTTTCCACTTTCCACTTCTTTTTCTGCTTGTAAAAAAAAGATTACAATAAACAACAAAGTTGTCGTTCAATTTTTTTTCTCTGTTTTTCTTAGTCCCATACAATGGAAGTATAAATGATAAATCTTCAATAAGAATATTTGGGCTCAGCTATCCGCTTCCTTAGAGTGCAAGATGATCGCGTGCGCGGGGATTCCCAAGACGAAGTTCCGATGGAGCCGACCATGTATGGACGGTTAGCGACTGCTGTGACCACAACGGTGTCCCGAAGACATGGTACACCCGACGACGACGGCGGCGACAACGAACCCATATGGTCATTACAACTCGCTTCGTCGCGGGCGCGCTTTGATGCCGCGTGCGGTTCTCACGCTCTCGCTGAGTCCGAACCCTTGATAACCACAGCCTTAACGATGCTTCCCCCGCAACGTTCAACGGTGGCTCGCGCAGGCTGCGCAGCCGAAGCCCGATCAAACAACGAGCAGATTGCTCGGTCCCTTTACGGCCTACCCTCGCTCGTACCCCTTTCTGCGTTTGCCACGGACATCTTTCCAAATCTACAAGCCGACATCAGTGGGCGCGTCAACTTGCTTCGCTTCGCGAAGCTCACTCCCACGTTTTCCGACCGCGCTCGGCCGAAGTCTAGGCGTTTTGTATCTCGTCTTGGCCACGGCGCCCTTGCGTTTTTGGCTTCGGACCCGCCTACATCGGGTCGCCTTGGCGAGCTCCGTGACAAGTTCCCTGAGAACTACGATGCAGTTTTCCGCGTTGCGGTATGTCGCATCTTTGGCCTACCCGCATCCCGCATCCTCTCTACTCTACGCCCCCCCCACTGCTTGTGTTATGGCCATTTATCGGTTCAAGCTATGCGGGGTGCGTTCGCATCGGCGGGTGTTGACATGTCGGACGATGCGTGGGCTACTGCTTTTGCTGGCCATTTGGCTCGATGCGGCGGAGATGCTTCGGCCCACACCGCTCACTCTTGGTTAGTGACGGCCCTTGCGGAAATCATCTCCGAGGTTCGTGGCGCACTCGGGGTTGGCGTCAAGGTTCTCACATATCAAAAGATGTTCAACGTTCAACTCCCCATTGGCAACGACGGCCTCCCCGCGGATGTGGGTTTCTTGCACTATCATGGCATCCGAGGCTCCAAAATTGCCCTTGATGCCGTAGTTTCCGGTTTCTTCGGTGTTTCTAGCCCCCCGTCTCCCGAAGTCGCTCTACGCCGTGCTGAGAAGATCAAGTTCGAGAATTACTCGGAAGGGGTGAGGAGTCGCCCCGACATCCGTTTCATTCCCTTTGCAGTCACGGAATTTGGTACTCTCGGCGGTCACGCCACGGATTTCTTGACCGAGCTAGCCAAGCAGGCAGCCGCCTCTAAAGGGATGCATGTGGGCAAGTTGTTGGCCTCCTAGGGTCGAAAGGTCTCTCTCGCCGTCCATGTTGCTCACGCTGACAACGTCTTGCGCGGTTTGTCCACCGCCGCAAACAGTGTGGAGGCCGCTTCTTCTACGGCTCGGATGCATTCTCTTGCCACGGCGCTCTTCACCCGCGCCATGGGCCGCAAGCGTCCCCGTGCTTCCTCGAGCGGCGCGTGAGGCACCGCTTGTCGCCTCCACGTGTTGCATTCTCGGCATGGCCTAGGAATTTCCTTGGTTTAATCTTTTAGGTTTGTGCACAACGTAGTGCTTCCTTTTGCCTTACCTTGGATTCCATGATCCTCTTGTCGCTCTTGCCCTTTTGTTTCCCCTCCCTTTTTCCCTGTCCGCGCTCATCATCCGCGAAAGATTATGTGTTAAGCTGTACGGATATTAATTGGGCATAGCAAAACAGCTACAAGTACCCGTACGAGTACATGTTTATTTGGGAATATCTAATACACTCTTCTTACAGAAAAAAGCAGCATAAGCCACCAAGAAAACGAAGAAGAGAGGAAAAAACCCAAGTCCGAGGAACAGGAAGGAAGGCATACCACAACATCAGCACTGCCCTCTTGCAAAGCATCGCCGAGATAGGATTTGGATACATAACGTCTCGCGGTTACAGCGATTCCGTAATTGTACAACAATTGGCGAATCGAGGGAGTAGTTACAAAATTTATGACCGATGCATGTAGTTACTTGTAAAATTTATAACCGTTGCCAATAGTTACTTAGAAAATCTTGTTTCGGTGCCCCCGAGTGTTGACGCGTACATGGCTTCCGATCGCGCGATTCCTCTCAATGTATGGTTCCGGCACGAGTGCGTACCTAAGTTTCATGGTGCCGAATCGAATGGGAACATATGTTTTTGGTTCCGGGCCCACGAAACCAAGGGCAAGCCCGAAACGTCCGAGGTATTCGTTGCTGCTTAATACTCGGATCCAGTCCATGCGTAGGAAAGGTTAGCTGCTCGCTAATTTAGGTGAGCGTTGCGGCGTTGACTCGGGAAAAAACAATAACAACACTAATTAAAGTACGCACTGGCCGAATTTTCGCGGGTCGGTTTCAAATAACCAAATCCGGTCGAGAGCATCGGTCGAATGAAGGCTAGGTGAGACTGAAAGCTGTGTGGGGCGAGTGTGGCGCTGGGCGCTTTACACACGCTCTTGTCCTTTTTTCGTGGGAGATGGTAGGACAGTCGCAGTCTCGCGGACAACCATCTCGAAGGCGAAGCGTGGTTTCGGTTGGACGACGAATTACTAGCGTGGCGCCGAGCGCTTTACACACGCTATACTCTTTTTTACGTGGGAGTAGGTAGGACTAGCGTGGCGCCGAGCGCTTTACACACGCTCTTCTCTAGTGTAACTTGGTGGAGGGCCCAAAACATGTCGGAATCGGGAACGGATAGTTACACGTAGGTCGTGCCGGCCCCACAAGGGGGCCGGGTATGGTGACTAGAGAAGTGAGAAGGAGAGAGATGGCGGCCGGCGAAGGCACCGGCAAGGCCGGCCGGCCGCCACTAATAGGGAATAGAGTACCGCTACTAGCATAATAGTAAGTACTACCATGACAAATAGCTACCTTGTACATAAGCACTAGGGAACGGGATACTAGTGGTAACATATTTATTATCGAAGTTCGGGGTGACGGTTTCCCAACGTCTCTCGTTCAAATGTCCGAGTAATGCGAGTAGGAGTTGACGTGCGCTATTGTGGCGGTCCTGCCGGAGGCTTGACATTGAGGGGCAATTTCTCGACATGTGGCCATTGCTAATAAATTGTCCGCACATTGGGCATTTTAGATTTTTGTTCTTGGGGAGGCGGCGAGTGTTGCGAACTGCCCATATAAAATCCATTTTGTGCGTGAATTGAGTGGATGCGAGGGAGGGGTGTCAAACATGGTATGTGAAATATGCCCCGTTTCTTTTGGCGGTGATAGAGAGGTGGCCATGTTTTGTGGTGTGGTGGAGGGGTGTGATGGTGGAGGCTAAGTTGTATGCTAGTGCATTGTTTTGAGGCTGGCGTAGAGCAGGGTTTCAGGAGGGTGAGGCTCGCTATGTTGAGTGATGTACGGCCACGTCGAGTGTCCTAGACGTGTGTGGGCACCTCTAAAGTATATAGCATCAGGGGTTGTTCGTCGGCAACTGTGTTTGCTAAGTGATCAGCGTGTTCATTGCTCATCGAGTTGTTATTTGCTTTTATTTTGCCGATGTGTAGTGATGCATGATGCGGTACGGGTTCGGAGTGTGGATATGATAAAGGAGAGCATTTCCCTGCGGAGGTGTTGTTATATGTTGTGGGACTGCGGATGGAATTTTGGACGAGTCTTAGGGAGCGACCGTTGTTAGACAGGAGGGCAAGGTGGCCTAGTTCGGCCTTCTTATTGAAATTGAAATTGTACTTCAACAATATCGGCAGCCTGGATCGACTGATGTCTAACGGCCATCAATACTCTGCCATCTAGGACACTTATGAGAACGATTGGGCCGGGTTATCTTATACCTATCGACACACCTATCTGCAATATGTGTCGACGTTCCTCCGAGGTTAAAAACTGTAAGCAACCGCAGTAATTGCCACAGTTCCCCCACCTAAGCGGCAGCAACATAAATAAGTTTGTAATCAAGAAAATAGATCTAAAGTATCCACTTGTCAAGAATGCAAATTGAAAATGCTGCTCGACCTTCACGCTCGACCTTCACGATGTACGCCCCGCTCCCACCAAACCGGGGTGCCGACCGGCCTACGCCGATCGGCGTTCGAGAGGGTCGACGGGCTAGTCAAATCTAGCTCCCGCGTGACTCCGGTCTTGCCGGGGAAAGGAGGGGAAAGGCTAGCAAAAACCACCCTTCTCACGCGGTCGCTCATCGATCCCGCCGTCGCATCCCGTTAGCCCCGCCCCAAGGTCGTAGCCGCTCCTCCCGTCGCGACTTTCCTCCCGTCACCTCGAGGGCATGTAGGGGGGTCCGAGGCATCTAGACAGAAAAAGCTGGAGCTCTTGCCGCCTCGCTGAAAAATTTTCCCGACCATTTCCCCGGCTTTTTTGGTGATGGTGCCCGGGTATTGTCTGGAAATTCAGCAAGTGACCGAACCCTCCACCCACCGTTTGCGCGTCCATCGAGCACCCTTGTTTCGAGTGCGAGCCTCCGCACTTATCCGGGCTCGCATTCTCTAATACTAGGTGTGCCTAGCGATAGTGGGTAGCGATGGAGTAGTGAACGGTCGCAATGGCCGGATCCCAAAAGGCCGCGGGAGTGCGGAAATTATTAAACCCTCCGTGCTGGGTTTCCCGGCGGCGGTTGATCCTGCGGATCACTCCGCCGCCAGTCCTCGCCGCCCCCCCCCGTCGCGATAGTCCTCCTAGTTGTTGGTGTCGTGCTGACCCCTTTCGGCCGGCTCGACGTCGGCAGGCCGGTCGACGGCGAGCGAGCGCCATACCCTAGCATGCTTCCCGGCTTTCCGCCGCTAGCTCCAACACCCTGAACCCACCGCTTAGTCGTCCGTACCCCCTCGCCACCACACATGCCCCACCCCCCCAAATGGGACAATATCTTAATAGTATTTGGCATTAAAAAAACATATCGGACGGCCCGAGCGGGAAATCTTGGCGCCGGTAGCGTACATAAATTACTTTCTTAAATTCCCTCCGTAAAGGGCTTTCCCGACAACTGTGAATCGCGCGGATCGCACTGTCGGCCCTCTTTGTCCCCTACCGTGCCAAGCTTGGCACGGCTACGGGGTTTCTAGCGCCCACCACGGGGAGGTGAGGGGATGCCGACGGGGCTGCGACCGCACCCCCCTCCGGGGCCGCCGCCGCTGCCCCGCCGGCGGGCGCATGACAAGGCAAATATATGTTCAATTTCGACCTTAAGGACGGGTTATATGCTTTGGGAACCGCCTCGGCCCTTTTAATGGTATTCGTTGGTGGTGTAGAGGTGACTATGATTTTTGGGGAGTTGTGTGAGGATGGGTGGGTAGAAGGCGGGCCCAAGGGGGGCGGAGCCTTTCTTTTTGGAGCCCTCCGTGTAGACAAAGGTGGTCAAGTCGTGGGCGAGGTCACAGTGTAGAGGAAAGTAGAGGTAGTTATTGAAGCATGCAAACACGGTTAGTGTGGAAGGTAACTCACGCAAACGTAGTTACAGTCACTGTCATGCAAACATGACAATCACAGAGACAACCAACCTACATGCGTGGTGTCGGGATAACAAAAGTGTGAGAGCTATGGCCTAGCGACTTTGTACCGAGTCAAACAGTTTATCGGTATGTCCGATCTAGACATGTACTAATAATATCTTGAGTAGTTTACAGTAGCTATCTGCAGCTAATAGTCATACGGTATTACTTACAACACTCCCCCTGAAGGTAGCTACGGGATGAAGCGTTGCATTGGGTCTTGTCCTCCAAGGATTGCACTTCGGTATCTTGCCAATGCAAGTCCTGGGAGGGGGTTGGTGAGCATGTCAGCCACCATCTGGTCAGAGGGGAGGTACCTCAACTTGATGGGTCCCTGCTCCACGTGGTCTTTGAGAAAGTGCCACTTCAGACCGATGTGCTTAGTCTTCTCGCTGACTTAGGCATTCTGGGAGTATGCAATGGCGCTTTGGTTGTCCTCCCAGATGGTGGTGGTTTCGGTGATGGGGGAGTTGAAATTTCCCCCCATGAGCTGTCGGAGGTGGAGTCCCTCCTTGGTGGCGTCAGCAACATAGTAGTACTTCACACGTGGATTGAGCCACACAAGTAAGTTGTTTGGACTTGTAACTGATGGGCCCGCGTCCGAGGGTGAAGAGATAGCCATAGCGAGACTTGCGGGTGCTCATGTCGTTGGCCCAGTCAGCGTCGGCAAAGCATGTGAGTTGGAGGCTGTGGTCCGTACCCCCCCCCCCCAACGTCAAGCGCATGTCGATGGTGCCATGAAGGTAGCGGAGGACCTTCTTCAGAGCCTGCAGGTGTGCCTCCGTGGGTGAGGCTTGGGCGGAGCCGAGGATGCTCAACGCCGTGGAGACATCGGGTTGCGTGCAAACGGCTTCGTATTGGAGGCTGCCGAGGAGGTTGGGGTAGACGTCCTTGGCCACCCCGGTGAGAGGGGGGGAGGTCATGTGCGCGAGGCCGGCGAGAAAGCCCGGGTCCATGGGAAGTGACGACGGCCTAGAGTCGGACATGCCGTACTTGGCGAGTATGTCGCGCAGGTACTTGGACTAGTCCAGCGAGATGGTGCGCGTGGAGCGGTCGCGGGTAATGTGCATGCCGAGGAGTTGGGAGAGGTCGCCGAGGTCCTTGATCTTGAACCGTGCTCCGAGTTGAGCTTTGAACGATGCGAGCCAAGTGGCATCATTGCAGGCCGCGGGAATGTCATCGACGTACATGGCGATCATGGCGAGAACGTGGCCGGTGCGGTAGATGTACATGCACGGGTCGGAGACGCATTGTTGCCATCCATGGTCGACGAGCCATGCACGAAGTAGCATGTTGAACTCGCGGGGGGACTGTTTGAGGCCGTAGAGGCAGCGCTTGAGGTGACACACTTTGGACGTGCCATCGGTGAAGCCGAGGGGCTGGCGGATGTACACGTCTTCCTGGATGGGGGCGTAGAGAAACGGTGTGTCGATGTCAAGCTGGCAGAGTTCAAGGTCGCGAGCGGCTGCGACGGCCAAGAAGAGGCGCAGGCTCGCCATGCGGATGACAGAGGAGAACGTCTCTGTGTAGTCCAGTCCATCGCGTTGGCTGCACCCCTTAGCGACGAACCGCGCTTTGAAGCGGGAGACGTCGCCGGCGGTATCCGACTTGACTTTGAAGATCCACATGTTGTTAACGACCATTCGGCATGGGGGGAGGTCCACAAGTTCCCACGTGCCGTTGGCGATCAGGGAGGAATACTCCTGATGCATAGCTACTTGCCACCGGGGGGCCTGGGCGCTGTCCAGGGCATGCCGGTAGGATTTCGGTTCCACACACTCCCGGGCGGAGAGGAGGGCGACGGCAGTAGGGGACGTGCATACATGTGTGTGCGGGAGACCCGTGATAAGGTCGGGAACGTGAGGGTGCTCAAAGATGTCCTCTTGAGCTTTGCCTTGTTCAGGATCACAACACGCCGTCACGAGGGTCGGGGGGTAGTCGGACAAGAGGGCAACCATATCGCCGTATCGAATGGGGTGTGAGCGGAGCCGAGCATGGCGAGGGGCGGCAGCGGGGGGAAGGGGTGTTGATAACGTGAGGTCAATGGGGTGGGATAGGGGTGAGGTTGCGGGTACGTCTGCCGAAGAGTCGGTGATGACCGAGTCGACGGAGGGCTGTGTGCCGATGCCTAGGGTGTCTTCCTAAAAGACAACATGGACGGAAGTGGTGATGCGACGCGTTTCCGGGTTGTAGACACGGTACCCGGGTGCGTCCGGGGAATAGCCCACCATGACGCCGCGAAATGCTTTTTCACTGAGTTTCCGACGTTGTTTGTCGGGCACTTTGACGTAAACGGCGCAGCCGAAGACGCGGAACTTGGAGGCGTCGGGCACAGACGACGTAAGGAGTGTGAGGGAGACGCCACCATTGGGTCCGAATGAGCGACTGTACGTGCGGTTGCGAAGGTACACAACAGTGTTGACAACGCACGACCACATGGAATTTGGAACGGCCATGCTGTGAAGCATCGCCGACGCATTGTCCCGGATAGTGCGCCAAGGACGTTCGGCTTTGCCGGGCATGTTGTGGGCGTATGGGGCAGAGAACTGGACCCCGTCGCCGAGGTGTGCGCACATCTGGCGAGTGATAGCAGCTTCAAATACATAGTCGGATTCAAACTTGAGGACTAGTGCGAACGCGCCCGACTGGGAGTGATGGCGGGCATGCAAGTGTCTGATGTCCAAGAGGATTGTTTCCAACTCCGAACATGCGTCGTCCTTAGACTTTAGGAACCGCACCCACATGTAGTTGGTGTGGTGGTCGATGACGAGCAAGCAGTAGCGGAGGCCATGTGGGGAGGGGACTTTGAGTGGTCCCCAGAGGTCAGCGGACAGGTTGAGGAGGGGGCGGGATGGTTTCGCGCAAGCGGCGGTGTTGCGCGGTGCGGCTGTGGCTTTGTGTAATAAGCAAGAGTCGCAAGAAACTTTGTTTACAGAGCTAACTAACACAGGGCTAGTCGGGACACCGTGAGTATGCTGGGCCTGTAGGCTTTGCATGTTTAGGTGTCCAAACCGACGGTGCCATAGTACGGGGTCACACTGGGCAGTAAGGGCAACCCGAGGTGAGGGGTCACTTGCCGACGTTGCGAATGGGCTTGAAGGGAGGTCCGGCTGGTGGGGAAGGAGGTAGAGACCGTTTCCGGACGGTTCTAGCACACCCATATATGTGGGTACCAAAAGCAGACAAGTGTCAGAGTTACAGGGGAAGATGAATTCACAACCGCTGTGTGTTTGTATCCATATGACACTAAGAAGTCTGCCGATACGCTGAGCGGAGCGAGAGGACATGTCGGGGGTGTATAGTGCATACATTGTGCGGTGAATAAGCTGGCCAGAGGCAAGTCTGACAGAAATCCGCACTGAGCCACTGCCCTTAACGTCAACGCCGACTCCTCCAACGCGAGAGGGAGCGGAGGGGGGTGTGAACTTTACGAAGTCATCTCGGAATGCGGTGAGGTTAATCGAGTAGGCGGAATCAACGACCCAAAACTGCGAGAGGGTACGATTTGGGGTGAGGGAAGAGGAGAATGCCACAGAGCTGAAAGGGACACTCACCTCGGCGTCATCGCAGTCATCCGCGCAGTCCTCGAGGGTGGGTAAGCTGTCGACGTCATCGGCGGGGGCGTCGTCGGCTGGGACGTCGCTCAGCAGCGCAGCGTGAGCAGAGGTAGTGCCACCGGGGGCGCCGTACTTCTGGACGAGCATCTTATGCTTGGCGAGGTTCCACTTAAGGATAGCGTCATCCGCGGCAGTGCAGGCGGACATGAGGTGGTTGAGGTTGCCACATACGCCACACTTGTTGGGTCGACTACCGCGAGGATTACGGTGTGGTTGGCCTCGACCGCTGTGTGAGCCGCGGCCCGCAGCGACGAACGCGGAGATGGGAGGGGGTGACGCGACCGGAGCGGGTGTGTCCGGGGCAGGGTCGTCGTCCATGTTGTGCACGAGGTGGAGGATGCTGGCCATCACCTCATCAGCCGACTGTAGGTAGCCTGTGTCAAATGCTTTGATGACGCACTATTTAGCTTGACCGTGTGGGCCGCTGCTGGAAACACCGCGCAGCATGACGAGACCGAGGTTGTAGAGGTGGATGGCAGCGGAGCCATCAACCATTTGGCATGTCTCGTTGTAGTCATCAAAAGTCTGGCGCATGTAGTGGACATAGTCAATGAGTGATTGGCTAGGGCGTTGTCTGACCATTAGGTTATCCAAGAGGGATAGGGAGCGAGCAAAAGACCGACAGTCGAGGCGTTCACACAGAATGTCCCACGCGGCAGCGGCGCAGTCAAGGCGGGCCGGAGAAACGCATTTCATCGCCTGGTCAACGCGCTGATTCGCGCTGGCTGCATGGAGGAGCAGCATATAGGCGCAGTGTTGCGCCTGTTCGTCCAACCAGACGCCGGAGTCGCGGATGGCCAGCTGCGGAATGAGATATGCGGCCTTGATGGAGAGGAAATTAAGGAAGGTTCTCTTCCACTGCTTAAAGTCCGTTGTGGCGGTTAGCCTCTGAAAGCTAAACGCTAGCACAAATCTGTTCTAGTCTGTCTAGTTCTGTTGTTGCAAGATGGCAAAAATGATGTTGTCGAGAGGCAATTGATGAAAGATGTTTCACTGTTGTACTTGGGCAGTAGATGTTGTAAATGAACAAAGGAATTGTTAAAAGGTTCTGTCACCTCCCTCTACTGCACTGGGCTTAAATAGGTTTTAGCCCAGACTAGTCACGCCTGCAAGCTACGCTTACGTGTCAGGCGTTAGTGCTGCTCAACCGTCGTCATCCGCCTCGAGACGCGGCCTGCCTAGCATTGGGTCTCACGACGCGGCTCCTTCTGCATTGGAGAGCTCGCTCTGGCGCGTCATCTGGCTGGTTAGATTAATTATGCATATCTGTACGTACCGGGAGGTACTGGTCGTACTGTAGCATCAGCACCATTACAATATTGCAGTAGCGACGTACCCACGAGTATACGTCCATCCTGTGGAAAAGCACGAATTGATATCCGTAACGAGTACATGTACAATGTCCTGCAATGTACTGTTGCAGGACTGTACTCGTCACACTCGTACCCTCCCCCTCTTGACAGATCAATGAGGCCGCCGCGAGGCAGACCTCCGTGGTTCTTGGCTCCTTTACTGAAGCAGTTACTGGGACTCAGGAATGCGCGCTGGGAAAGCGTGCATGAAATCAATGTACGCCTGAGTCTTGGCGAACTTGCGCCATTGGGGCGTCTCCAAGAATTCTTGTAACGCAATTGTTCGATGCACCTCGTTCAATCGGTGCCAGACAGGTGGAATGTCGTCATCACTGAAGTGCGTCATGAAGAGCAAATATTTGCCTCGTCGTCCTGGTAGCGACTTGATGCACACAGCAGAGATGTGTGAGACGTCGAACTCCTCGTCGTCTCCTTCAGGTACAGTTACCGGGACAGCTGGTCGTAGTGGAGCGGTAGAGCAGGGCCGTAAGTTATTAACGTGGAACACAGGGTGTAAGCGTACTGTCGCTGGTAGTTTCAATCTGTAACTGTGTTTTCCAATCTGCTCCTCCACTGGAAAAGGGCCGAGCTGTCTGTCCCTGAGTTTCCTGTTCGGTTGTCCTCTGAGAAAAAGATTTGCTGTGACGACTGACACCTTGTCTCCCTTAGCGAAGTGTGGCGCTGTAGACTGTTCTGTGCGCGCCTGCATCTCGTCCTTATGTAGCTGTAACACAGAGCGTACCAGGCTGTGTACTTCCTGTAACAATCTCAACCGTTCTGTTGCGTCTTGCGAAATTGGAATCGATGGTCGCATGCTGAAGAGCAGGTCAGGAGGCTCCTCAGGAGAAAAACCAAAGTTAGCCTCGAACGGTGTGTGCTCAATTCCGAGTGCACGCGAAGCATTGTACGCAAACTCCACTTGCGGTAAAAGTGTCGTCCAATCAGAGCCATCATAGCAACAGAAGCAACGAAGAAGCTGCTGAAACGTGCTGTTCACGCGCTCTGTCAGTCCGTCTGTTTCTGGGTGTCGGCTGGTAGACATGTTCAAACGCGTTCCAAGGCGTCTCCAAAGTGTCTGCCAGAAGGCGCTGACAAATTTCGGGTCGCGGTCGCTGATTAGCACACGGGGCAGTCCATGTAAACGGTAGACTCCCTGTAAAAACAAAGTTGCAGTTTCTTCGGCAGTAATCGACTCTGTGCATGGCAGAAAATGGGCCATTCGAGTTAGATGGTCTACTACAATCAGCACACTGTTAAAGCCGTTGCTCTCAGGCAAGTGTGTCAGGTAGTCAAGACCAACTGTGTGCCACGGTCTGGGTGGAACAGGCAATGGGTAAAGAGTCGCGGCCATCTGCGGTCGAATCTTCGCTCGTCGACACACGACGCAGCGTTCACAAAAATCTTTCACATCTTGGCGGATTCGTTTCCACCAGAATCTGTCGAGTGCTTTAGCAAGAGTGCTAGCAACTCCTCTGTGACCGGCTGACGAACTTTCGTGCAGCTCTGCGATCAATCTCAGTCGGAGCTCAGAGTTCTGTGGAATACAGAGGCGATTGAGACGCCAAAAGTACCCATCTCTGGCTTCTATCCGGCTGTCTCTTGTCCACTCACCATCGTCCCCATAAAACGAATCTCGTGAGAACCCCTCGCGAATGAGATCAGCGAACTCAGGGCTCAGCTGCAACGCGTTAACAGTCAGTGAATTTAACTGTGCGTCTTCAAACAGCAGCTGGGACTTCCGTCGTAATTCTCGATCTGACGGAACCTCGCCATCCCAAAATAAGGGTACTGTGGCCTGAGGTACGAAGTCTGGACGCCGGCTTAACGGGTCGGCTTCGTTCAGAGCTCCCTTGCGATATGCAAGTGTCATCGAGCCCACAAACGGTTGCAAATCCCGCAGGTATCTTGCTTGCCGCTTGTTCAGCCTGTTGTTCGGTTGCCTGAGCAGATGCCGCAGTGTGTCGTGGTCTGTTACGACAAGGAACTTAGAACAGCCTTCAAGATAGCACCTCCAATGCTTGACAGCTTCGCATACGGCCAAAGCTTCTAAGTCGTACGCAGAGTAAGTGTTACCACGCTCAGCTGGATTCAGCTTACGCGCCCAGTAAGAGACTGGTTGAAGACCGCCTCCTTGGTCTTGCAACAGGACTGCTGCAATCCCCACTGTTGAAGCATCTGTAGCCACGGTGAACGTCGCGTCCGAGCCGACCTCCGGAAGGATCAGGCATGGCGCGGAAATGAGCCGTAACTTGAGAGTCTCGAAGGCTTCCAAACAGGCAGGCGTCAGCGTAACCTTCTGTGGCTGGGACTTCCGCAGTAAGTCCGTCAATGGAGCCGTAAGGTCGCTAAAATGGTGTATGAATCTCGCATAGAAGTTGCAGAACTGTACGAAACTGCGAACCTCCTTCTGCGTCTTGGGCACTGGCCAGTCTGCAACGGCCTCGACTTTCTTTGTGGAAACCGAAATTTTCCCGGCTGACACAGTGTAGCCCAGATACTCCATTTCTTGCAATCCGAAAAAGCATTTCTTAAGGCGTAATTTCAGCCCTTCCTCCTTGAATCGTTGTAGCACTAGACGTAGGTGCTCCAGGTGCTCTTCCAGAGTTCGACTGTAGATACAGACGTCATCCAGGTAGACTGTCACGAACTTATGTAAAAAGTCGCGAAGAATGTCGTTCATCATCCTCTGAAATGTTGCTGGTGCACCAGCTTCCACTGCGTCTTTGAGCTGTCGATTAAGCTCAGCGCGCTCTGCGGGTGACAGTCGGTTCAGACGTTGACGTCGCATTGGGCCAGTTGTTTCAATGGGATGATCCCACTGTCGGCTTACAGGTGGAGAGTCGACAGGTTGAAGTAACTCCGGGAAGTCATCGAAGAGTATCGACCGGAAGTTGTCACGTTGTTCTGCCGTTAGTTCCTCTCCAGTGTGGAAGTCCGTCTGTTGTTCAGCTGCTGACGTAAGTTCGATGACGTAAAAATCAGCATGACGTCCTCTGCTGCGGCGCGTCTTGCGCATGAGCTTCTGAACTTTCGTAGATGACAGCAGCAGGCACTCAGGGCGTCGTTCCTCGAGTGTAGTCTCCACAGCTGTACCGTCCATCAGTGTAAAAATTCTGGTTGTACCAAATTGTAAAGAGGCATGTTCGTCATCAAGCCATGGTAAACCCAGGATTAAATCAGCCGTGCGTAAATCACGTAGAACGTAAAAAGTCCGTTGAAATTCGTGTTGAGCCAGCTCAAAAATGACGTCACATACTGTCGAAGAAGTCACTCGTTGTCCATTAGCGAGTCGAACTGGAGTCTTACTTGCAGACTTTCGAGTCTGTAAAGCAAAGCGTCGTACAAAGTCCTCTGATACAAAGTCAAGCGTCGCTGCGCAGTCCACTAATCCAGAAATGTGGTGTCCGCCATCAGGAGTTTTCACGGTCAGCTCAGTTCGAATTAACGGGCGAGCTTCCGTGAGGTCAGTCAGTAGTGCTGTAGCTGGCGAAGAAAATTGTCGCAGCGTAGCGATGGACTGTTCCGAGTCGTCTGTTGGTACAGGTACCGAGTCGGGTTGATCAGGTGTTGTAGGTTCTGAAGAGTCGTTAAACGCACAATCTGCGTCGACTAACCACAGCTGTACAGGCCAAGGGGCTGGAGCAACCACCTCCTGTTGCGCTGGGTTCTCCAGTGACTGACGTGTAAAAAGCTGTGTCCTTGCTGGGAATTCTTGATAAAGTTTCCAGTGCTTAGTCACCTGAGTAAATTTTGCCCACTTCGGTAGCACAAATACAGCCATCGTAGATGTCGGAGATGTTCGACGACAATCCTCAAAATGCTGCGCAATTTGCTCAGCTAACTCCCAGGGTGGATTAATGAACACCCGTTCTCCTGTCAAATCTCTGTCTAGAATCGAGTCACTCGGCGAACAGTGAGGTAAGTCACCGTGCGAGTTCAGACCTTCATCATCAGCACATCCTTCCAACGTGAAGTTGAATCGTGCATGCAGAGGGTCAAAGACTGAGTCAACCAGTTTCCAATCAACTGAACGTCTGGTTACAGGTTTACGACTCTGTCTCTGGTTACAGGTTTACGACTCTGTCTCTGCTTAGTCTGACGACGACGACCTGCCACTAGTGTTACAGGTGTCGCAACTGTAGTCGATGGAGATGCCGAAGGTGTATCGACGACCTCTGTCGCTAACAGTGTCTCAGAATGAACAGTAGATGTAGCCGGCTGCTCCAGTTCATTTGTAGAACAGCCTTGCCACCATCATTGCTTCTTAGGTTGCATCGGTGCCTTGCCTTTGAACTCCGGGCATTGGAACAAGCGGTGTCCCTTCTTGTGGCACTTGAAGCAAAGTCCCTCGTCCATGTGTCGTTTGCGCTCCTCAGGTGTCATCGCATTTGCAAGCGAATTAGAATCTTCACGACCAGATGTTTGACCACGTCCACCATTGTTGCCACCTCCACGTCCACGTCCGCGGCCACGTCCACGGCCACCTTTGTTACGTTTCCAGACGTTAGAGGCTTCCTCGAGAGGGTCATCAAGGTTGCGCTTGCGTGTAGGCTGGGCAGATGGTCCAGCAGCAGACCTCGCATTGCCTAATTCCGGCGAATCTGTCACGACGTTATTCAAAAAGTTTTGCAGCTCCACTAGCGTAGTCTGGTATCCTAGTTGAGCTCGGTGTGACTTAGCCAGTTTCTTGAGCGCATCGTTTGCCATGCCATTAATGAAGCGTACACACTGCACTTCAGCTGTCAGGTTTTGACGAGACCGACGTAAGTAGTCGTTGTACTGTTTAGTGTAGATTGCGTAACTCATCGTGTTGTTCTGCGTAAAGTTCATCAAAGCGTTAATCGCGTCGTCCTGAATGTTCGGAAGAAACGTCGACTTGCGTATCTCCTCTACAAGCTCGTTGTACGTAGATGGAATTGGAGGCTGATTTTTCCGGTTCAACCACCACCCACCAAGGTGTCCAGAAAACTGTGAAGTAACCCAGAACACTGCATTGTACGTGTTGGCCGCTAATTCCAAGCATTATAAAACGCTGAGGCTGTGCTTCAAGCCAATCCTCCAGTACATTAGGTATCTGACCATTCTGGTACGGTGAAGTAATAGCAGCCTTACGCTGAGTCTCCGTGAGAGTCACATATAGTCCAGCAAGGTTGTGGGTAGGCATCGGCATTCCCACTCGTAAATCTGTAGGTCCCACTCCAGTCATTCGGTTGATGTGTCCAACAATCAGCAGCCAGACAGAACCAGAGTCGACCGTTGTAAACCGGGGGTACATGTGGAACTGTCTCGGGATAGACGAGTCGTCATGCATGACTGGAACATGTTGTGTCATTGCTCGATAGAAAGATTCCCACTGAGCCACGTAACCGAAGTGAAGTAATTCACTCTTGTGCTTCTTAGCACGAAGTAACCCAGTCTGTGCAGGCGTAAGTGTCAGACCGTCAATGTTGATGGATTCCGGGACGACGTAAGTGCCATCCGGATTAACTGTCGACTGTTCCAAAACAGCCTGCTCGACCTGAGCAGGTGTACGTAAGTTGTTCGTAGCAAACAGGACAGGAATAGATGCCGAGTACACGTAAACAAGCTGTCGTCCTTGAGGTAGTGTAACGTTAACAGGTTCACCACTCAACAGCGTCAAATCATCCGATGTCAGAACAAGACCGGTCTCCTCGTGTAACTCGCGAATAGCAGCGTCGACATGCTCTTCGTTAGGTAAGACAGAGCCAGCTGGGAACCAAGTTTTACCAGAACGAGGCTCACGCTGAAATACCAACTTCAAATCCGACGATTTAGTTCCTCCGACGTGAATTACCAAAACCACGTAATGTCCTGCTCCGAGAGAAGCCATCTCAACTCAAGCAAACAACTTCGAGCAGATCAACGAGCAACGAAAGCGTGCGTCGACCAAAGAGCTCCGAAACCAGTGTGGCGGTTAGCCTCTGAAAGCTAAACGCTAGCACAAATCTGTTCTAGTCTGTCTAGTTCTGTTGTTGCAAGATGGCAAAAATGATGTTGTCGAGAGGCAATTGATGAAAGATGTTTCACTGCTGTACTTGGGCAGTAGATGTTGTAAATGAACAAAGGAATTGTTAAAAGGTTCTGCCACCTCCCTCTACTGCACTGGGCTTAAATAGGTTTTAGCCCAGACTAGTCACGCCTGCAAGCTACGCTTACGTGTCAGGCGTTAGTGCTGCTCAACCGTCGTCATCCGCCTCGAGACGCGGCCTGCCTAGCATTGGGTCTCACGACGCGGCTCCTTCTGCATTGGAGAGCTCGCTCTGGCGCGTCATCTGGCTGGTTAGATTAATTATGCATATCTGTACGTACCGGGAGGTACTGGTCGTACTGTAGCATCAGCACCATTACAATATTGCAGTAGCGACGTACCCACGAGTATACGTCCATCCTGTGGAAAAGCACGAATTGATATCCGTAACGAGTACCTGTACAATGTCCTGCCGTGTACTGTTGCAGGACTGTACTCGTCACACCGTGGTCGGGCCCATGATGGGGACGGACATCTTCATGGACTGGTTGAGGGCGTCCTTGTCGAAGCCGGGGGCTTCGTGTGTCGCTCGGCCGATGACAACCGGGTCAATGGTGGGGCGACGACCGCCACGAGTGGTGTGGCCGCCACGCTGGGCTGGGGGGGAATGCCGTCCATGGAAGGGAGGAGATGGACCACCGGGAAAGGGAGAGTGGCCGGCCATGGTATGCGGCGGGCCGTACGGGTGCGGGTGGCCACGGGAGGGGGGGGACGAGGTGGGGGTGCGCCTCACATCACTCCCACCACCCCCACTATCCGGCGGGGGGGTATGGTGGGGGTGGTGGGAGGTGTTCCACCGGTAGCTCGTGATGCGAGGGCTCGCGGTGTGCATCGGGACGCGAGGGCTCGCGGTGCACATCGGGACGGCGTTGTGAAACGGTGAGGTCGCCAACATAAGCTGCAGAAGTAGCAGCAACGATGGCCGTCTGTGCGTCCAGATGGGCGTAGCCAAGCAGGGGGGGGGTGTGAACGTCGTGGCCGTCTCGAGAGGGTTCGAGCTGCGCATCGCGGTGGCGCTGAGCGACAGGGGTGTTGGTAATAGCAGCCGCGGCATCACCATCAACAACATCAGTAGCGTCGGCCGACTGCGCGACCATGCGGGCGTCAAGGAGCGCCATTTGCTCCAGGACGAGCGCGAGAGTATCATGGGTGTGAACGAGAGTGCTCTGCTGAGAGCCGAGGTCAAGGGAAGCAGGAGGCGAAACATGCGGAAAGTCGGCATGGCGAGTTTTCGGCGCCATTTCGACAGAGGGCGAAAAAGAAGGAGCAGAATAAAAAACAGGCAGTGGTAAAAACCGCTAGCCGGACGTCTGCCTAACAATGGTTTCAGAAAGACGGCATGATGCCCGCCGACCCCTCGGCCTAATGCCCCGGGGTGTCTCAAAGCACCTTTTCTGTATCCTCCACCCAGTGTGGGGCACAAGTCGAGGCCAAGGCCAGGACATGTGGAGCGCTGCGCTGGCGGCTGAGTCGCTAAGTTAATATTAAAATAAAGAGGTAAGCTAGGGCTGTCGTTTAACCCGTGGATGCGTATTCACTCAATAGTGCGCCCCCCCCCCGTTCTCCAGCTTGGACATGTGAGCACCCTGTCCAGACACGACGAGTGCGTCGGTGTGGGTGGCTGTCTGTCGCCTTCGAGTAGCTGACGTAAGAGGGGTGGGGGTGGGTTTTAAATCGCAGTTTATACTGGCGATACCGCCGACTACAAGGTGAAAGTACTACAGTTTTATCTAAACTTGCCTTCTGCGGGAGAGCTGTCGATCGCAGGTCGCCGAACCAGGTTGTCGCGCGTGAGTGACGTGAGGCGGGGGCCCATAACCTATTGAACCATGCAAACACGGTTAGTGTGGAAGGTAACTCACGCAAACGTAATTACAGTCACTGGCACGCAAACATGACATTCACAGAGACAACCAACCTACAAGCGTGGTGTCGGGATAACAAAAGTGTGAGGGCTGTGGCCTAGCGACAACTTTGTACCGAGTCAAACAGTTTATCGGTATGTCCGATCTAGACATGTACTAATCATATCTAGAGTAGTTTACAGTAGCTATCTGCAACTAATAGTTATACGGTATTACTTACAACAGCAGTGCATGCGGTAGGGGGGTGCACAAACGAGTGGATGTACGTTAGACGGTGGGGAGTGGTAGATACCGGCCTTGTGGAGGCTACATGCGGAGGGGTGTGTGCATGTGGTCGGGGGGAGGGGGAAGGAGGTGCCATATATTTGCTCAATAGTTTGGTTAAGTTTTTCCAGTGTTGTGAGAGACGAAAGAAAGGGTAGGGCAGGGGTGTTAGCACTAGCTTTGCATTACCTAGTGCTTATGTACAAGGTAGCTAGTCCTTTATATTAGTACTTAGTGTTGTACTAATAGCGGTACTCTATTTCCCCGTTAGTGGTGGTCGGCCGGGCCTGCCGGTGCCTTTGCCGGCCACCATCTCTCTCTTTTCACTCCCTTTTCCCATTGCTGGCCCCCTAGCGGGGCCGGCTAGACTACCCGTGTAACCATTGTACTTCAAAACTCAAACATGTTATGGGCCCCCTACAACGTTACCCGGGATAGACAGACCTCCGAAATACGGCAGCCCCAAGTAGGAGAAGAGCGCGCAACCTGGATACTCGCTATGAAGTCAATACCGACGCTAGCCGCCCAAGGTCCCCCGTGGCCGCCTTAGGCTAGCAGTATCGCCTCCGCCACCCTAGGAGAAGAGCGTGCAACCTGGATACTCGCTTGAACTACCACTACCGACACCAACCGCCCATAGTCACATATGGCCGCCCTAGGTTGGTTGTCTACACCACCCTGCTCATAACTCACCGATGCTATCGACCGGATCTAGTTTCAAACCAAATTCAAACCGAAAATTTGGCCCGCGCGTACTTTAAATAGTAATGTTTTTGTTTTTTCACTAGACAACGCCTCAACGCTCATCTGACTAAGCGAGGTTCTAACCTTGCCCACGGCGAAGGGGGTGGAGTCGACACGATAGCGCCCGACTATTCTTTTCGAGTGCCTACACGCTTGTGGCAACCCCGTTGGCTTTGCTCCTTCCTCGCCGGTCGCTCTCATGCAATATCTAATTCGCCCGTGGACGGGATTCCCCGCTACACGTCAGACTAGTACATTACGCAGTACACTTGGACCAGTTTTCTGTCGGCAACTTGCCGATAGCATCCCCTTCCTGTGAGCACTTGTAGCGTCACCTACCCGGCTTGAGATACCGCTATCGGAACAGCGCCTATGACCAATATGACTCCTTCCTCGAAGACAAGCAAGGGCGGCGACATGACCTACGCTACCTTGAGGGGGAGTGTTAGGACTAACTTTGCATTACCTAGTGCTTATGTACAAGATGGCTAGTCCCTATCTTAGTACTTAGTGTTATACTAATAGCGGTACTCTATTTCCCCGTTAGTTAGTGGCAGTCGGCCGGGCCTGCCGGTGCCTTTGCCGGCCGCCGCCTCTCTCTTTTCACTCCCTTTCCCCATTGCTGGCCCCCTAGCTAGCGGGGCCGGCTAGACTACCCATATAACCATTGTACTTCCAAACTCCAACAAGGGGTGTTGCAAACGAGGTATGTGTCTACTCCCATTGGGTTCCGAAGGGGGTGGGGGTAGGGATGCCAGTGTATTGGTTAGGGGCGAGGATTGTGGTTTTGTCGGCTCGAAGGTGGTAGAGGAGGTGTGTGTAGGGGGAGGAGGTGTACCTTTCATATCGGCAAGGTGTGTGTTGCAAATGTGGGAGAGCAAGTATTGTGGCCAATGGTATGTGCTGTTTTTGTCTGTGTGCGCTGGCTATGGCATGTTTCATAGTTCGTCGCATGCAGGTGTGGTCATATTCGGGTTTACAATGCTGGTCCCTTGCCATGTGAAGGTGGCGTTACTACCGCTAGAGGAGAAGACATATCCTCCGAGTAGAGGGAGTGGCGGTAGGAGTGTGAGCCTAATGATTCAATAAGAGGGTCAGAGTATAGTTCAGCGGTTGTGTGAAAGGATGTGCGCAAGGCCTCAAGGAGGTCCTCCCGGGTGGCCCATCTGTTTTTTTGAATCTCGGTTGTGGTAGGGTTATAATCCGCCCCACTTGAATAAGAAGTTGCTATCATTGTGATCCTCACCGGCACCCTGTCTTACCCCGTACATCGTTTGTGGCAAGGATCACATCTTTACTTCCTTCCGCACCGACCTTCCGGATAAAATCAATTCTAAATCCGGGCTGGGGACTACCCGCATCCTCTGACCACTCCATGTATACGTTCAGTCCAATCGTTATACAACTTCCTACCCGTATGCCGCATTAAGCCCCGCACGCACATCCGACAACAAAGCCAACATAAGCCCAAATCCTACATACTACTACTATCTCCGACCCTCCATACTACCTACTAAGACCTAAGACCTAATACCTTGCACCTTGAAGCAATTAAGCAACCTACCTTACATACTAAAACCGCCCCGGGGGATAAGTTGAACATTACCCATATACTTTTTCGGAGAGGGTGGGGTAGTCGGCCACAGTATAGAGGCCTAGATAATAAAAGCCACTTGGTAGATGGGAGGGCCCTGGCGAAGACAGCATTGTAATCTGAAAGCTGAAAGCAACTACCATTTTCATTTTTGCGGATTCTATTTCTGTTTTGATTGTTCTGTAATCAAATGTAATAAGTATCCTGGATTTTACCTGCCTCATGACTACCGGTACTGTGGCTGATGATTGATACAAGTACCTGTACCTTACCTCTACCGATATATAGCGAATAAATATTAATATGGATTCAGGATTAGCGGTAATTAATATAAATTTTCTTATAAGAAAAAGCAGTGGAGGCCACCAAGCAAGAAAAAGAAAGAAAGCGATAATCGGATAGCGGTAACTGTAAAATGGAAGAGTGATAGTGTGCCGCCACACCTTGACGCTGCCGATCCTTATCGCTCTGAACCACCGCTGACCGAGAAGGCCGTCGTCCATCGTCCCGAAACCACGACTGTTTCAGTTCGCTCAATTCCCATTATCCCAATCCTGTAAGATAACGCAGATCCCCGTGAAAGAGTCATGCCGCCCCGACATGCGGACTATAAGCGAGTCCCCGCTGACTATTCGGTGAGCCGTGTGGGCCGATTGTACCGAGTTGACTGACGGCGTTCGGCCATCTATGCGGAAGCCGGACAACAGCAGTCCGGGAACTTGCATATCACCACCCATGGAAGTGTGTATGCATGTCTTATGGGATTTATGCTGTGTGACTACTGGATACCGGTATATGCAGCGCGACGTGGAGCTACACGAGCTACCTGCCTCGGTGGGGGTGCAGCCGGTGACACCTGTCGGATCCCCTGTGAAGGGAAAGGGCGGGCGGTCCGCCGCAGTGCATTCGCCTGCCAAGCAGGTACTACAGACGTATAGCACCCTGTCCTCCAGGAATGTGGCCGGTGTGGGAGGCCGGTATCACTCCTCGCGCCTCGAGTTGTAGCGGTGCTGTACCGGCAACTCCGAAACGGCGCTGATTACTTAACGTTTCGCCCTTTCTTGACAGAATGCCCTGGCAGACGAGAAGAGCGGGCCAGTGAAGACAGTGATCACAATATTCATTTCCTTCGTTGGGGCGGGGGTGCTGGGGCTGCCCTACGCATTTTTGCGCAGCGGGTACATAATGGGGTCGGTGTGCCTGCTCGCGGTGTCGGCTATGTCTCTGCACTGTATGTCTCTGCTGCTGCAGTGCAAGCGGCAACTGGAGGACAGGGGGGTGACGACATACAGTGAGGTCATGCAGCACCATCACTACGCATGCCAGTCCTATGAATGCTACTCCATCCAGGCGTGCAGAGCAACTAACGTAGCATGGCTGCCGTTACCTCTACAACCAACAGGTTGCTTCCGCTTGTCTTGGGCCTCGCTTCAAGAAAGCGACGGAAATGTTGCTTGTCATATCTCAGACAGGATTCTGCGTAGCCTACCTCGTATTTATCTCCACAAATCTGGCCCCTTTCACCGGCATGGCAAAGGTAGGCGGCCCAGGGTAGCAAGCACAACCCAAGCATCTGCTAGTGGTGTTGTCCATGGAGACTCATCATTTAGGTGTCCATCCCTTTGACATTAGAAGACGTCGCCGAAACTTTAGCTAACTCGTTTGCTAATGGGATGCTTGCCTCAGAGCGTCCACGTGCTAGTCATCGTGCCTTTTCTTATTTCATTGGCAATGCTTCCCTCGCTGACCGCCCTTGCGCCGGTGAGCACCGCGGCCAACCTTTGTAACCTGATGGGCATGATGGTTGTGCTCTTTGACGACGTGGCGAGCTTTAAGCACCACGAGGTCGTCGTGCCCATGACATCTGTCAGCAGCCTCCCCTTCATGTTCGGTGCGGATCTTGCCACTACTCACCCGCATAACACAGCCCCAACCTGCCACATACATCCACTGTCATGTGATGAACTCACTGTGAGCCGTAAGATGACGCATCTCTTCCCTCTATTACATTGTAGGCGTCTCTGTGTACTGCTTTGAGGGGATCGGGATGATCTTGCCAATGGAGTCCGCCATGAAGGACCGCTCACAGTTCCCAATGCTGCTATCCAGCACAGTATGGCTGATTTCGGGAATCTTCATCGCCTTTGGCCTGGTACAACCTCTCTCTCTGTCACATACACGGACACGCGCGCACACACACACACACACACACACACACACACACACACACACACACAAACATTGTGCACCAACAATCCTAGTCCTAGTGCTGTACTTTTGTGTAGAATAATACGGTCATTGTTTTGTCTTTGCTGCCGGAGCAATACCTAAGCAACGGAAAAGGAAAAGAGAATGTTGTTACTGAGATGCTGACGATGACCTGGGTTGGTATGTAGATGGGGTACATTGGGTACGGTCCCAACACACAAGATATTGTGACGCTCAACCTGCCAGCGCATTGGTCCAGCACGATGATGATCTTTGCAGTATGCATCGCGCTTGTGTTCACCTTTCCGGTGATGATGGTGCCGGTGTATGAGATCGTGGAGAGGAACCTGGCGGCCAAGGAGTGGTTCCAGAAGTCCGTGTCGCCGATCAACTACGCACTGGTGTTTCGTTTCTTGCGCGCCTGCATCGTGTGCTCCGTCGCTCTGGTGGCTGTCTCCGTCCCGGCCTTTGGCGACTTTATCTCTCTCATTGGCTCTCTCTGCTGTGGCGTTCTCGCATTTGTAATCCCTGCGACGTGCCACTACGCACTCTTTAGCAGTGAGCTCACGAGGTGGGGACCCTCAAACCTGGGCCCACTTACCGTGGCTGCCGCTCTGAAGCTGGCTTTCCCAGTTCTATACTGAGCTCAATGACTGTTGTTGTGCGTGCTGTCATGTAGGTGGCAGAAGTCGTCCGACATTTTTTTGATCGTGTTTGGTATCACAGCGGCTGCCTTTGGCACAGTAGATTCCATTAACACGATGTACTCGCACTAGGTAGCATTACACAACATACCACTGCGACACGGGGATTGTATTCAACCCCATGCGCCTACTCTTGTATTGCTAGCGCTGAATAATGGCTACCTTCTCTTCCTGAATGCCCCCCCTAAGCGACAAGACCCGTTGTAACGAGCACACCGCCCTCCGTTACCACCATGCTGCAGCAGCTCTACAGGCGTCGACACGATGCCTGCGAGCATTATGGCTTAACATATAATGTGCAGTTACAGGCGAAGCACGTCAAACACCAAGAGACGTGGTCGTCGTGTCAGCTTGGGATGTGCATGTTGATGCAGGGCGCCCTTACATTGCTCTATGTGTTTTATTGAGAATGGCCGTGACGTACTAACAATTAGCTATTTCACTACGCAGTTCACTCTATTCTATGGAGGGCGTAAATGTCGTTTATTCGCAGAAGCTTTGCTCTGGCCCCATCTACCCTATGCTCTTCCGTGCCGTGTCACGATCACAGCGCTTTCAGGGTCCCGGACCAGGTGCATTTGACGTGCAGCGTTGGACCTCAAACGCCTGCGTTCAACGGATGGCAATGTGCTCTGGTTCAGTACTAGCAGTGTCAATGCTACTGGGGTACGTGATACAGCTGTCAACATCGGAAAGCTACTTGAAGAGCTACCTGAACTACCAGCACTCTCTAAGTCGTCGGCAGGCGAGGGAGCAACATTACTGAGTTGAGAGCGGGACGCATAACAACGGTAAGTGGTATAACCAGCCATGGGGTTGGTTATTTTACACTGTGAGCGACTGTCATGGGGGGATGGGGAGCCTACCTGACCGCCGATCATGAAGAGAGTGGGGGATGTTACGCAGTCGACTTGAGGCTCTCCACCCACAGGAGGTAGCGTAAGATCTGCTTGGGCTGTCGGCCCAGCCTGCTGTGGCACTTGCTGCTGCTGCTGGGGAGGCTGTTGTTGCTGTGGTAGCGGCTGCTGCTGCTGCGGTGGTTGCTGTAAACCCTGATCAATTGGAGGGCGTCCAGGAATGCTGACAACCCCAGGTGGCCACATTTGCACCTGAGGGCCTGTCTGAGGGCTGCTCCCCGGGGCGGGTTGTTGGCCATTGAGTTCTGTGATCGGTGCGAATGGCCCCGTCGCTGGTCCACTATTTGGTGGAAGCTGCTGAGGGCCGAACTCGTCCGCGGCTGTTGGGCCCAGAGGCTCATCCGGCACGAAGTACATCTCCCCGTCGTCGCCTCGCATGAGATTGCCTGTCACAGGTCCGCCGGCTGGTCCATCCCTAGCTGCCTCGTCTTGGAACAGTGGTGCTGGCTCAGGTCCTGGAGCCACCTCAGGTCCTGGAGCCACCCCGCTACCGTCCATGCCTTCAGGAGGAAGTCCCCACGCAGCGGGGGTCATTACAGGCGATGCGGGCCACTCGTATCCACCAGGGTAGTACCCAAACCCTGGCGATCCTCCTGTAGTGTCAGGTATTCGAATAACACGCTCACAGCAATCTCGTCACGCTTTTGTCTTGGTTGGTATGCATCTGGCTTGGCCGTGCTATACCGCAGGTACAGCTTTGTGTGTCAATTGTCGAAGGGGTTATAACAATGAAAACGACATCGTTGCTTTTGTAGGTAAGAACACTACAGGAACTGAAGATAAAAATATCGCCTAACATAAAACGACGAATGATAGCTCACCTGACTCCGCCGGTTGCGTCGCTGAAACGGCACCGTCGGCGATGCTCACCACTTGGCCCGAGTCTTGTATCGCTTGGACTTGCAGGGCCTTCCGAGAGAAACCTGTGGGTCGAGGTCGCACAGAACAGACAGTCGACATCAGATATTATTGCTCTGTATTGACAGAAATTTCTGCGCTGCCCGTCTTGTCAAGCGTTGGCTGGCAGTCGCTCTAGCCGTCGTACAGAGACCGGACGATATCGATTAGACATATTTTCCGGATTTGCTCATTTTCGGCTTGCTGTCGTGTTCACGTTCCACGAGCTGAATACATCATAGGATAATTGTCCCCTGTGCTGTGCACGATGTTTGATTTTTTGGATGGCGCTGTTGAACTCGACTACTTGAGGACAGGAGACCAACGCAGGTTGATAGGACCCGCTCAACTCTTACCTTTCGCCCCCGCGACGAGCCGAGCGTGCAGCAGAAAAGCCAGCATGAAGATGATCCGAAAAATATCACAGGAAGCCGGTTGTCGCATTGTTACAAGGCGAAACAAGCCAAAAGCTTACTGCCAGCGCTGCTTGTTGTATAATGTCGTAGTACTGCAGCTTCGAACTGCTGATTTATCTCCCTATAGAGATATGTGCCGAATTGGCATCTTCCGTTGGCAACTCGGCGACCCCAAGGCTTCACCCTGCTACATGTGGCGACACCACAAGCTGTTTTCCTGAAATAAGTAAGGCGCATTCAGAATGAAATTGTCACTCACGTATTCATTCCCTTGCCAGTTGCAAGATTTCGGCCTCTCGTGTGACTGCGATTGTGCGATCACTTGCACTGTTGCGTTTCACTTTCATTAATAATACATGAACAGTCACGGCCACATCGCGTAAATCCAGCCCGACAGGAATAAATCATTTGTATACCGGTAATATCGCTGTGCTTCACGTAATTGGCATCATTATTATTGAATTCAACCTATGCTGCGACGGTTCGAGAGCGAACAGTCAAGTGCACGTGGCAGAATCACCGCAGACAAGCGAAATACATTGGGGTGAGATGCTTGATACGCGAACGACATCCTCGATGAATTTTCGGATATAAGGATTACGTCGTGAGGGATTGCAGCGTCAAGGAGGAGCGGCAGAGGCGAGATCGCCATGAACTTGGGCTGCCGTGAGTCTGGCCCGCCGTCCGGTAGATAAATTAGTAAGGCCAGTGTTCAGTTTGTCCATCCAAGTCTGGCGAACCCTTTCTAAGTGAACGACAGCGAGCTGTATCAAGTGTCCCTTTTCGCAAATGATTCTGAAGCTACAGCAAACTCAGCTCGAAACGCCCGTCTATCAGTATTGGCAGGTCGAGACAGATTATGTGTAGGTGGAACTATGGGGACTGTGGTACCAGGTAGCTCGTTCCGTGAGACAACATTATAGTGGGCGCCACTACAAAACCTAGCTTCAACAGCGAGAAGGCATAGATGGCTCTATAGGGTACATATCATGTATTGGCGTCTAGGTGTCAAATACAGCCCACCAATCGTCACTCAAATGTACGTTGATGTGTTCTGAGGTCGTCGCATTTTGTAAAGGGCTCAATTCATAAGCGCGAGTCGCCCCGGCAGGGTCGTCTCGCTTATTGTCAGCTCGAGCGTCGGACGGAGTGCTCCGATGCCTTCCTTGTGGCTCGTCGATTACACCAGAGCCGCGTATTCGATAAAATTAGCGGAGGGGGGACTTAGGGCTTCGATGGGACTGTCTCGTCGGCTTGTCTGCGCGATACTCTTCATCGGTCCTTTGATTCGTTTCGCTCCGTCGATAAATGCGCAGCATCGCGACGACGGCCTGGCGTCAGAGTGTAGAACCGCGAAAACGGCGGGTATCGGGTCCATATCCAGCGACACACCCCGATCTCTTTCGCACACAGCCCTTGGTGGTTACTTACTGATGTCACACCGGCGGCTACAGCAAGTACAGGCGGTGCAGAGCGTGACCAGAGGCGGAAAACACGGAGGTAGCGGCGCTGCCGTTCAGGCCGTACAGAGCATCGAGGAGGAAGCGCCAGTGCATATTCCGGTGCACATACCGGCTCCAGCCCCAAAGCCTGCACCGCCTGTCTTTATACCAGTGCCGTCTCCAGTCGACAGGCTGGTACCCATTCCTATCCAGGTTCCTGTTCCCGTCCCGGCGCCAGCACCGCCGGCTGCCCTGCCTCCCGAGTCCCTACCACCGTCCTTCCCAGCACCGCCGGAGGCGCGGCCTCCTCAGGGCCACAGCTTCCAAGGAGCCAGTGCCCCTGTCAACATCTTTCTGATTCCGAGGGAGGAGGGTCCGCGCCTGCGAGAGCATCAAGGACAGTACCCAGCACAGCCGGTAGACGATAAGGGAAACAGACAGTTTTTTATGAACCCTCTACAGCCATTCGGGCTATGGGGATGATTAAACTTGCGCGGCAACGAAAAGAGTTGCTGGGGCACGCAGATGATTTCGTATATTTTTTGCGGACAGAAATGGCGTCGTCAGCCACTCGTCGGGTGGGGTCTGCACATACAGTAGCAATTTCGCAAATTGAATATCCGTTCCCGTACTATAAATAAAACCTGTTCGAGTACGTGTACTTCATACCGGCGGGAGGGTTTCAGAGAGGGCTTCAGTCAAGCCCCAGCGACATCATCCATGGGCTACAATCAAAGTAAACCGCCAGGCAGTAAAGTTAACTGTTAGTACAGGGAAGAAAGCAAACTGTAGTAGTGCCGTCACTGTCAAGCTTCATAGTAGTTGGAACGCAAAGAACTGTAACATTGATGAACCAAATAAATACTCGCAGACCTAAATAGGGTATTCCACAGAATGTGACATTTCATGCCGTCGTTTACAGGCAATGGACGACGCAACAAAAGACCCAGCCTTATTCATTGCGGCCTTATTCATACCTGAAATACCCCTTTTTTCATGATCAGGGCGTAATTCATGTCTCAAAAGGTTCAGAAAAAACAAACAAACCTTGTCTGTTTGTTTGTCTAACCAAACACGATACGGCAAACTCGGCACCAAACACTACAAACAGCAAGCTAGCGATGCAAGCCAAACAGAGATTCACGATGTTTCTATGTAGGTGAGTGCACTTTCCGTAATGCCTCGCACATGATCGCACTGGAAAGGGATAGGATAGCTTAATTAATGAGTGAGCTGCCATATTCCAGTTTTACCGTGAATAGCAGAATAAATTTTTTTGAAGTTATTCGGCATTTATTGCAAAGGAACGGTTATCACTTTAAAAGATTGTGAGTTTCTACCAAACTACTTTGCGCCACGCACAGTCCCTGTTTCCACCCAAGGCTAGAAGGCTGGAGACTTTGGCGCCCATGTGCTGTTTTTGTTGCATAATTTCTTCGATACTGAACGCATCACTAGAACGTCGCTCCACCTGATTGAAGCTCCACCCCGCACTTGGTCGCACCTTGATCTTCCCATCCTCCCCCCCAACTGGTTTCCTCATTCGTCGCGCTCGTCTATAGCATGACCTGGAAAATTTGGTGAACCAGATGGGCAGGGAGGCGGAAGGAGCTATTCCGGGAGAAGCACCAACTGCTTGCGACAAACCAGCAGTGGGAGCAGACGGGAAAACTACAAAAACACAAATAGCTTACATTAGTATGTACAAGCTGGCAACAAGCACTCCCTCGACTAAGCCTTTAGTGGCACTGCATGTGCCGCACGGTGTGCCACAAGGAAAGATAGCGACGTTGTGTATATTCAGCTGTGGCAGGAGTGATGGAAGATGCGAGCCCTTTTCGATGGAGGTTCGCCTCTACAACCCTCCCTCGTCGCTGCCGTGCGGAGGCGCCCCGTCCTCGCTGCTTTGTCTCAGCAACTTTGGTTTGGGACGTATGTAGTTCGTGGGGTGCCTGCCCGTGAAGCCTCTGCCCCCTGGCGCCCTCGCTTGTGCCCCGTTACACCGCAGGTAGGACACCCGATCGTTCACACTCTCGTCCGACCGTTGCAGGTGCAGCTTCGTGCCCGCCAGCGCCGAATCCGGAGGCTCCATTCTTATGGAAAACTCGGTATACGTCAGGTTGGGCAGGAACCAGTTCTCCACCACCACTGCCTTCTTGATCACAGACTCTGGGCTCCCCTGTGCACAGATCATACATTCACCGCCCACTCTCATGGGAATGGCAGAGCGAGGCAACGTCTCTTGTCGCACGGAAACAAGACGCAGCGTAGTAATGCAACCATGGACCGGGTGTAGGGCCTGCGTATCCGCAGGCTCGCGTGCAGCGATACATGCCATCTCACCTTGGTTTTGAGCCAGATAATGAAGGCATTCACCCCCTCCTTCCCCCCCTCCACCACGCCCACCACCGTGCCCGCCTCGCCGTTCATAATCCACCCCACCACGCCCAGCTTGTCCGCCTCGAGCTTGGCATATTTCCGGAAGTACACGCCCTGAACCTGCGCGGTCGGATAGCAACGCAGAGGGGTGCGTGTCAGTGGCTCACTGAACCTTGTTTCATTCGTGCAGCACTGCAGCTCCATGGCGCACAGAGAGCATGGCAGCATGCTAAGTGGCCGTCGGGTGAGACATGCCGAGCGCCAACCTTCCCGAAAACCTCAAACTCGGCGCTGAGGTAGCTTGTCTGCTCTGCGATCGTAAAGTGTAGCCCTCCTCTCCGCATCTTTGCTGCCGGCGCTGGTCACGACAGCGCGTACCCGTCTATGTCGAGCACCCGGCTGCGCCGGACTGCGTTGGAGGGGGCGCGTGACGGACGTGGTCCGTAGTCCTTGCGGTAGCGACTGTCTTGCGACAACTTTATTGGCCGCCGTCCTGCTGCTTGTCGTTAGGACTTATGGATTACCAGAAGAACAACCTGAGCACGGACAGGGAAAAAGGGACGGGTAACAAAAGGGCAAGACTGACAAGAAGATAAGGAATCCAAAGCTCGGCAAAGGGAAGCACCATGTCGTGCAAAAACCTTAGCAGATTAAGCTCAGGAAACTGATGCTGGTCGTCGTCGCATATTTATTTGTTTTTAATCAATATATTGTCCGTAGCGGTACCGTAATGTACCAGTTCCCCAGTACGGCGCGGTGATTAATATTTTAAATAATTAAAATGACCACGTATTGACATTAGCGATAGCTATATTGTCGATATTTGTTTTTCGGCACACAATACCGATCGATTTATTGTCGCGCAGGGCGTCATGTCGATCACCAATACTTTACAGACAATTAAAATACGCATATCCGTACGTCACACACAGAGTGCGTCGCTTGCCTGATGTCGTCATGATGTGTGCTGTTGGCCGTCTGCGGTGGCCAACAGAGCGCGCGCCACGAGATGCGAGTAAAAAATCGATCATATCTGCCAGTCGACGAGGCAAGCTGAAAATCCACATATGCACACAGTAGGGAAGCTTGCAGCCGCCTCGAAGACCCTCAGTTATCACATATATAGTGGTATATTTGCCGCACTGTTGGCGCAAAAGGCACAATCAGCGACTCTGTGTTTTATCCGGCAGCTTCTTCGGTGTAGCTGGCTCCGCGCCAATCAACGGAGGTTACAATGGTCGTCCAGGGGTCCCTTTCGAAGCCACTGCAGATGAAGCTCCGAGGATCGACTATCACTGCACGCGCTCGTGATTCACGCTGCCATACTCATAGCTTCCCATCCCTCAAGCCTATCGCCGCCTGCGCTCTCGGCAGCCCCCCATGCCCAGGCGCGTTGTCACCGTTACGGGGCAGCTCCCGGAGCACACAGCACCGCCGCTCCGACCGCCGCTCCACGGCCATTACTCGGAGCTCAGTAACAACGCAGGTGAGTAAAATCCACCAACGCTCTTCGCCCACGAAGTTCCTGTGATATGCGTTTTCTAGCGGTAGTGCACGTCAGGGATTGCTTACGGATGAATATCTGCAAAGGGATCACGAATTGCGTCGTCGAACATTCGTCGCGGATCACCGATGCATTCGACGCTGACGACGGCGATCCTTATCCACAACTAGCCCCACCTGGGCGGAATCAATTATCACGGTATCTGCTGTGTTCACACTAGTCCTACTGAGATACTGGCGCCCGTAGGTGGTGAACGCCGCGGAGGTGTCCACCGAGAGCTCCGTGTTCGAGGAGCTCGCGCGGGGGTCAGCGCGAAAGTACATCATGCTGAGTGGCAAGGGCGGCGTGGGGAAGACCAGCCTATCTGCCAGCCTCGCCACCAAGCTGGCTGGTGCGGGACACTCGGTCCTGGTTGTCTCCACTGATCCGGCACACTCCCTTGGTGACTCCTTCGACCAGGTGTGCAGCTCATTCAGTAGGCCCACACTCCTCGCCCCCTTCACCGCGGCGTAACACTGCCACAGCTTCTCAACCATTATCCATTCACTCTCAAGCAGCACAGCTTTTGTTGTAGCACGTTCCAAGTACGAGTAGCGGCTGTTCCCATGTTGTATGCACTGGACTGTCCGCGGCCAGTACTACTACACAATGGTTGGTCAGATGCGGCGCTCCATTCGCACTGCCGTTCATTCCTGAGGCGTCAGTGATGGGAGACTGAGCTGCGTGCTGAGCCGTGGAGTGGGGATGTGTGGTGGCAGGATATCAGTGGAGGTCAGCCTCGGCAGATTGAGGGTACAGATCTGGACCTGTGGGCGATGGAGATTGACGTGGAGGAGGCGAAGGCCTCCTTCAAGAGCGCTTCAGAGGTGATGGGCCACTGTGGGTTGAATTGGCACATAAATATGCAGTCTCCCTCTCACCTTTCGGAAGCTCTCCCAAAACCGGCTTGCTAAAACTTTCTGGCATTGGCTATGCAGTCAGAGGAGGGGCAGCAGAAGACGTCGGACTTTCTGAGCGGGATGGGGTTGGGCATGCTGGCCGGGCCGTTAAAGGATCTTAATTTGGGTGACTTGCTGAACACCGCACCCCCAGGCCTGGATGAGGGGGTTGCCATCGCCAAGGTATGCAATATCTCTTGAACTGCCAGCGAGAGTATGTCTCAAATTCTAAACGCTTACCGCACAGCAATGCAGCGGTTGAGTGTTGTGCTTTGAAGCGAAAGAGTGATGTCTGCGGGGTTGGGTTGCAATTTCCTCAGGTTGTCGACTTTGTGGACAAGGAGGAGTATGCAAAATTCTCGCGCATCATCTTCGACACTGCGCCCACCGGGCACACGCTGCGCCTGCTTAGCCTTCCAGGTTGGAATCACTAGTAGGGGATGACATTCTCGCCTCTATGCATGATGGGCAGTGTGATGCTGATTCCTTGTGTGTATGTGTGTGTGTGTGTGTGTGTGTGTGTGTGTGTGTGTGTGTGTGTGTGTGTGTGTGTGTGTGCGCGTCACAGAGTTTCTCGACAGCTCCTTGTCAAAGATCATCCGTCTACGTAAGAAGCTGGACTCGGCTTCGAACGCGGTGAAAGGGCTGTTTGGGGCGGCGGAGGATCAGGACGCGATGGTGACGAAGCTGGAGGGGATGCAGGCGAAGATTCAGATGGTGCAGGCTCTTTTCAAAAACAAAGAGGAGATGGAGTTTGTGATCGCTACCATTCCAACGCAACTCGCGATCAGTGAGAGCAGTAGACTGCTCACCTCGCTGCGCACTTCTGAGATCCCGTGCAAGAGGATTGTCGTCAATCAGGTTGGTCTGGTCCCTCGGCCGCTCTGCCTGGCACCCTCCATTTCCATCGATTATCAATCCTTTGGCAACCTCCGTCTGATTTTTTCATACGGCTAACCCTACACGACGGCGTTCCGTCCATCAGTGCATTACGGACAGCACGCAGGACACCTATCTGAAGCTGAAACTGAAGGATCAGAGGCGCTCAATGGACGTCATTCGGAACGACCCCGCCCTGCGTGCGCTGACGCAGCTGGAGGCGCCATTCCTCGATATGGAAGTACGAGGCGTCCCTGCATTGCAGTATTTTGGCCAAATGGTGCGTAGCGAGCTCCCTCTCCCCTTCAGCCTGTGTCCTCGTTCCTCCGCTGTTCCCTGCTGGTGATGTGTTTCCTCCTCTTTGTGTCTTTGTTCGAAGGTGTGGGGAGGCGCCATCGAAGAAATGCCGCGCGGAGAGGGACGGAAGTACTTTATGCTGGGAGGGAAGGGCGGCGTGGGGAAGACGAGCAGCGCGGCCAGCCTAGGGGTGCAGCTCGCCTCTGCGGGGCGACCCACGCTGGTCGTCTCCACCGACCCCGCACATTCGCTCAGCGACTCACTAGCGCAGGTATCACTAACACAACCTCTAATAATATACGGACAGTTGGGTCTCTTGCTGTTATGATTTTATGTTGAAATTTGTGTTTGTAAGCATAGTATCATTTTGTGGAGGTTTGGCAGCTGACTGGCGGCAATACGATATGTTATGTGGGTGTTGGGTTTAGGATGTGAGCGGGGGGAAGCCAGTGCAGGTTGGCCTAGGCGAGCTTCCGTTGTGGGGGATGCACGTCGATCTAGAGGCAGCAAGGGAAGAGCTACGCGAGCTAACGGTATTAGCCCACATACCATGTCATGCCCATGCGTATACATTGTGACAATCACCTGCACGCTCCTTCCCTGCGACGACGCCATCATTGACACCTGGTTGCCTGCTGCTCTAACAGAAAGACGACGGCGGGGAAAAACTGAACGAGGTTCTGAACTCTCTAGGGATGGGTGGCTTCGCGGAGCAGTTGAAGGACTTGAATCTGAGTGAGTCATCGCAGAGGCATGTGGTGTGGCATCGGATACCGCATCTCCGCAGGTTCTATCCGTAACTGACAGAGTATGCTGCCCTGCTGTGCGAAAGGTGAGCTGCTGGACACGACACCGCCAGGCGTGGACGAAGCGGTGGCCATCAGTAAGGTCGTTGCGTTTCTGAAGGCCGAAGAGTATGCCAAGTTTGAGTGCATCGTCTTCGACACCGCTCCAACGGGGCACACGCTGCGCATGCTCAGCCTGCCGGACTTTCTCGATGCCTCCATCGGAAAGGTATTCTTTCAGATCCTTTATTGTCACCTGTTACCTGCCCTTTTTCTCCCTCCCTTTACCCACACACGTACATACACACACACACACACACACACACACACAAACGTTTCCCTTGTCATGACTGGTTTCCTGCCCTCATTGCAGATAGTGAGGCTACGTCAGAAATTGAAGGAGGCGGGGGATGCAGTGAAGGGAATGTTTGGGTTTGAGGCCGAGGTGGACCCGGCCGTACAGAAGCTTGAGCAAGTGAAGGTGCGTTGACATCAGCCTTGAGTGTTCATTCAACGTTGAAAATGGTCTCTCACCCGCCAGATCCAGCTCGTCACGGGTAGATCCAACTTCAGTTGGAGGGTTATGGGTTCACCTTAGTTCCAACATATAAAAAGTGGAAGCTGTGTGTGCTGAGGTTGCCGTCTGTAACGTGTAGGCCAACATGGAGGAGGCCAGGCAGCTGTTCCGCGACCCACAGCGCACCGAGTTCATCATCGTCACCATTCCCACCATAATGGCGGCCTCCGAGAGCGCGCGGCTCGCCAAGTCGCTGACGGAGGAGAACGTGCCGGTGCGGCGGATCCTCATCAACCAGGTGCGCGATACCACATTGTCGTGCTCTCCCCCCTCCCGCACCACCATCTCTCCTTTCTCTGCCAACCTAACGCTCCTGCGCAGGGTTGCTTTATTTTTCTTCCTTGATCCACCACGTAATACTACCCCTGGGGTTAATTGCCCCCTCCCCTACCACGTTCCCACCGCAGGTGATCCCAGAGTCCGCGACGTCCGCCTTTCTTATCACTAGACGAAAGGATCAGGAGAGAGCCCTCAAAATGCTTGCCTCCGATCCGGGGCTGTCAAAGCTGCAGCTTATGCGTGCCCCGCTTTTCGACCTTGAGGTTCGCGGCCTGCCCGCGCTCCAATACTTTGGGGACCAGATTTGGAAGTGAGCCCCCCTCTCGCCAAAGATGCTCAAAGAAGTACCATTGAGCACACCATCAAGTCCACTGCACCGATGGATGCTCATCGCAGTTGTTGTGGTTGGCAATGTAAATGAGGAATGCATTCAATCCTGGGCACAGCGGGGTTGGCGATGACAGAACCGATGGGTATCTCTCCGTCATTACATAAATACACTACAATCACGCAAACTATCGCCATGCCGTGTGGCTCCCTCACGACATGCTCTCCCTCCGTACTTCAGCAGCGCCCGAAGCATTTGTCCTGCACGGAGCAAATGCAACACCCGTATTACGCACAATTCGTACAGCTTCCTCACGACCTTCCGGTTTGGCCTCGAGAGACCCCTCCCCAACATCCAAAACGACATACACACAAAAACACACACTTGCGCGAGCGTACCCTGAGCCACTGACGAGCGAAGTAGATCAACGTCGTCATGTAAATAGGCAAGCACAGCGCAAAATATTAGAGAACGGATCAAACGAAAAGAGTATACATATGGGGAGAGCAGTGCCACGATGTACACTCTTCACGATGGAGGTTGCAGTCATGGGAAGTGCAGCTGGACGCACACCTTTGTCATGACCCACTTTTCGCCCCTCTGCACAGGGCACCCGCCGTGCAGCGAGTGCTTGTCGATGGTGCCGTTGGGGTGGATAGAGTAAAACAGCACTGCGTCGCCCTTCACTGGCTTATACTGTGTTAGCCATCACAACGAAACTCTCACCGTCACGTTCGCTATTGTTAAAAACTGCATCTATTGACCCCGACTGGCGCATAGCGTGCGAAAGAGCATCTGGAGGCAGATCCCACCTTGAACCCCATGTCACAGCGCTTGTAGTCGATTCCCCGCAGCCTCTCCAGGCCTTGCGCCCCCTCTAGAGGAAACACAGTCTCGCCGCCCTCCTCAACTGAGCTGAGGTATACCAGCACCGTCGCCATCTGCGCGGCCGTTGAGTGTCACACAACGAAGAAAGTAAATTTCGATCCGAATTTCGAAAAGCACGGGCCCAACAGGATAGAATAGTTTGGGTGTGGGTGGGTGCGGAAGGGCGGACGTGGGTAGGGGAGCGACTCACGCGCTGGGACTGTTGCGGACCGTATGTCTCATCAAAGACATCGTAGTGGGAGTCATAATGCTGCCCCGTCTCATAACGCAACAAGTTGAAGGGCTGCAGCACCGCAAGTAGCAAGCCGGCCGGTGGTCAGAAGCTACACACGACGTGCTGCCCCGTGAAGATGCACCTGATGACCGTTTAACCTGCTCGCTGATATGCGACTGACCTCCGTGCAGGGATGAGGGGGGCATAGAGAGCACTGAAGCGTACCTCTCCGTGGGCGACAGGTAGACTCGTCCATGCCGCAATACGGTCCTCCACCTCAGCCAGGACCCCATCAGGATCCGCGCTGCGGCTGAGAAATGTTCCGGAACTGACGCAGAGGGCGACGCGAAGCACACTCAACACAGTAGTGCGAAGCCATCATCCTTTACGCGAGGAGAGCAGAGCCAAAGACGAAGCAGCAGACTGCTGAAAGGCGGCCACCCTCCCTACCTTGTCCGAACATCGCGCATCCTGTCCATATTCTCGCCCTTCCGCAGCGACAGCCCGGAGGGACCAAGCTTCTTTTTGCCGATTTCGACGATGTGGTCGCACTTGGAGTGGTCGAGAAACTTGGGGAATAGAATAATGCGAGGATACCAACTGAACATCGGAGAAAATGAGCAGCGTGAGCATAAGCGTCTATACAGTTTGAATATGCGGGATATGTGTGCGTGTGCACGGTTGGGTGGCTGAGAGTCGCATGTGTGTGTGTGAGAGTGTGTGTGAAAATGTGTCTGAGAGGGGTGAATCTGCGATGGTGTAGATGGGTGTGATGCGTGGGTCTGAGCGTGTCTGTAAGTATTGAGTGTATATTGAGTGTGTATGCCGTGAGAATATGTGCCCGTATGTGCGTGCGTGTGTATCCGTATGTGCGTGTGTGGGTGTGTGTTCGGCTTTTGGGGGGGTATGATGCGTGGGTATAAGAGTGTCTGTCTATAGGTACGTGTGTGTGTGTGTGTGTGTGTGTGTGGTTCGGTGGGTGAGAGGTGTGTGTGCGTGCGTGTGCGTGTGTGTGTGTGTGTGTGTGTGTGTGTGTGTGTGAGTGAGTGAGTGAGTGTGTGTGTGTATGTATATTTTGATGTTTGTGTATGCGTTGATGCGTGTGTGTGTGTGTGTGTGTGTGTGTGTGTGTGTGTGTGTGTGTGTGTGTGTGTGTGTGTGTGCGTGAATAGGTTTGTCTGGGGTGGGTGAATGCGTAGGTGTGCGGATGGGTGTAGTGCGTTGGTTTCAGTGTGTCTATAGTTATGTGTGTGTGGG
>JAPMLY010001759.1:0-77500 GCA_026401115.1 Tetraselmis chui
CCGATCGTCTTCGCTCTGGGCCTGGCCTCCCATCGAGCGCAAGACTGGTGGACAGGGCTGCCGGACGGCGTGCACCATCCACCTCTCCCCACCCGAGCCTAGCTCACAATGGTCAGTGGATCCGTAGCGACACCAGACGGTACACGCTCAAAGGCGCAGCTTCCAGGGATTTGAATTTTATCCTCCCGACAGCTACCGCGCCACCCACTTCAAAATCTACACAAGTACCCGTCAAAGTACTACGTCACACCCAGACAACTCATCGCTTACAAAAAGCTTCTTCACCGGTCGGCAGCGCGCCTCATCGCGCCCCTCCGAGCGTCCGGACGTCCCTGTCCGCCGCCAACATCCACCAAACCCAGGTCCCATCAGGCCTGGTCGCGTGCAGCCAACACGTGAACGACTCTCAAAAACCAACTACAAAAGCCAAACACAACTCCTACACCCCTCTCCATCACTCGAAATCCTACTCGACCGCTATGTCTACGCCCCCTACCCCCCCCCCCCACCTACAGGCAGGCCCTTCTGAAGGACCCCCCGCCGCATGGCCGCTTCACGGACCTCTACCATCCCCGGAACGCACTCGCGGGACACCCCCTGACCCCGTTTCTCACCGCACCCCAGCTCATCCACCCCCAGCAACTCATGGGCACGCCACTGGACCCCCTTCCTCTCCGTCGTGGACTACAGACCCCTCTGATCCTGTCCCCCCCACGGTCAACCGAAGCCACGGGACAGGCCGACGACCTCTCCACCCGGACTGTCGACTCCCTCCTCCTCACAGGCCAGTACTCCACCACCCCCCCCCCACCTCGCACGGTTCTGGATCCACGGAGTCTTCCTCCCGGACCCGTCTCACCCCGACCCGATCGTGTCGGCATGCTCGTTGGCCCGCCGCTGGCTACTCGAAAGCCTACACGACCTTACCGATCTCCCCAACCGCATAAGAAATATAATAGGCAGAGAAATCGCCCAACACACACGGTGGACCGCGAACGCCACACGAACCCTCCACCCCACCTCCCCGAAATGCAACGATGTCACACCCCTGCCTGTCGAGCTCCACACGAGCTTCCAAGAGATCCACCTGACGATTCCTACCTCTTGTATAGCGGTGGGACTCCTATACCAACTGACTTCACGCCAGCGTGAATTCAGTTCAGCCGGTCCGGTGCCCCCCTTCGTGATCTCATCCCCTTCGCTCCTGGAAAAACTAAGTCAGCAGAAAATTCGCTTTCTCCGGGCTGCCTCAGCTCCAGGAGTTTCAGGCCGCAGGATGAAGATCCGCTCCCCGATATTCACCGGTATCACCGGCCAAGAAACAGTCGCCCTCCTACAGGATCTCCTCACCTCCGACCTCGCGACAGCTCTCACCTCCACAGGTTCAACCCCCCCATCCCACAACCTGTGCAAACTCGAAGACCTACCCGAGCAAGCCCAGTTCACCCTCCAGTTCGCGGACGCACTCCAGCCGCTGGACACTCCCGTCCCGATCGAGTCCGACCCGTCCTCCTTCTGGGTAAATATCCTCCACCTGCCCAATAATCCCATTCATTCACAGTCTGGACATGTATCCCTTCACATTTTCCCCCGTTCACCCTATGAACCAGTACCCCCTGACCACCACCTTCACACCATCACCATCACACCACCCCCCGTCACAGGACACGTCCCCGGCTTATCCTGGGCTGACACCTGCCTCACCACTGTCCTAATCCAATCCCGCCACTCACTCTCCCTACCATGCATCAACTCCGACGGTACCATTCCACCCACACACTGGTTATACACCCTCCTGTCCCAAACTGCAACAGAATACCTCACACAAAATACCCCCAACCCCACCCACCCTCCCCAACAACCCCTCAGCCTCTACCACTACACAACCCTGAAAAAATTCCCAGATGGCTCGTACTTTCGCTCCCACCCCTCCAACTCACCCACTATCACCACCAGCATCCAAGTCTCACTCACTGCTGAAATGTACTGCATACTCATCTCCACCAACGGCACAGTCACCATCCCTCTCACCCACACATACACCCACAGAGGCACACGCATTCCCTCCACCTGCACACTCAATGTCAACCCCCACCACTACTCCACCTTCGGCAAAGCCCGACTCCAGGACCCCATCTTCACCACCTCTCCCTCTCCGCCGCCCCTCACCATCACAAAAAAATTCACACTCCACCGCAACCCCCCAGCCCTCCTCCTCCAATGGACCAGACACCTCGCAGACACCCACGTCACCAGCCAGTGGCACCTGGAGCCCTCTGACTTCCAGCTACAGGAAGACGAGGACCTCCCTCTCGACCTCTCCTCCCTCCCGGAGATTCAACTTTCCAACACCCCGGCCCTCCCGACCTACAACACATGGCCACTACACCAACCCGCAACCTCATACCCCACCTCCACCTCCTCCTACCACGCCCATCCCTCCCCCCACCCTCCCGCCCCCTCCCCGGTCGCACACCCTTCCACACACCCTTCCCCTCTCCCCATTATCACTGAAGACTCCTCCGAACCCATGGACTCCTCCGCCTCACCACCCCACCCCGCCCCCCACACACAACCCCCCCCCCACCTTCCCGTCCCCCCAAACCCCATTCACAACCTCACCACACCTCCCACCCTCTCCCAACACCCCACCCCCTCCCTCTCAACACCGCCCTCAACAGCAGACTCCCCTCCCCACACACGCCCCCCCACAGACCCCTCACTCAAACCTGCACCCCCAGTAGGGGTTACCAAGCCCTCACGCCCCTCCCGCAAGCACCCCTCCCCAACCCCCCCAACTCGTGTCCCCCCACACCCCTCCCTCACACCCCCCTGTGCCCCTACTCCTCCTCCACACCCTCTCAACACCAATCCCCCCTTGCCCGCGGCCACCCACCCTCCCCATTCCGCCCCAACCCACCAATCCCTCCCATCCGGCTCCCTTGAAGACGAGGAACTCGACCTAGACGGCTACTCCAACCTATCGGAGGACAACGAGGTGACCCCAGAAACCCCACCGACCGCCGCTAACTCCCCCCATGCCAACCAACCCACCATGTCACCCCCGGCCGAGCAGGCCGACCATCATCATTAGGTCCCCACAGGACGATACGGAGGTTAGACCCCACACCCCCTCCCCCACCTCCCAGCCAGACATCCGCGCTCATATTGTAACCACCGTACCTCGCTTCACCCTACCGGCCCACTTCAGCCCCCGCACCTGCTGCGCAACTATGCATCAATTTTTAATCGACTTAAACCTGGCCTCAGGTCTCCCCACCCCTATCGGCTACCTTGATTCCTCTGCTGCCCTTTCCTTCCAATGGGGACAGTACCAGGACCTCTCCAACCTGTACTGCCTCGCGTCCGAAATAACCAAACTCCATTCGACTCCCTCCACCTCGTACACAGTTATTACCAACACCGAAGTCAATAACCACCACCGTTACTCCCAATACCCCAGCCACTGGACCAACCTAGCCAGTCGAGGCCACCCCCCACGTCCGGGGACGCCTAACCACTCTCTCCTCGTCCTCACATGGCAAAACTCGCACTTCGGCCTCCTCCACCTTACACACTCCTCTGCTACCTGGATAGACTCTTTACACCACCCCCCTCCTTCCGACCTCCTAGCCCGCACTCTCAATCTCCTCTCTGCCTAGAACTCGTCCCCTCCCCCCCCCATCAGCGCCCTACACTCCCTGAACCCACCTCGCCAAAACGACTCCAACAGAGCGTGGTCGTGCGGCACCCACGTCCTCTTACACACATACCTCATTGCCACGTCCCCCCCGGACCAACCTTACGCTCCCCCCTCTTTCGACCCCCGGTCCTCAGTGTACTCCCTCCACACTCGGCTCTGGAACCACACCTTCCGCTCCGCCCCCCTCCCACAGGGACGTCGCCTCCTCCTCGATGCTTTATGTCTCCCCACGTCACCCCCACCCCCCCCACTCCCTCCCCCTACCCAGCCCGTCCCCCCCCACCCACCTCTCCCCCCCCCTCCCCTCACAACCCCACCCACAGAACGACCCCTCCCAGAACCCCCCCGCAACTCCCTTACCCCCCCCTCCCCCGGTCCACCTCGCCACACGAACCACCCACCACGTCTCCCCTCTCCTCCCTCCCCACCCCCCAGACCCCCACCCGTCGAAAACCCCCCAGCCGCCCCCCCCTGCTCCACCCCCCCCGTCCCCTCCCCCGTCCTCCCACACCACACATCCCAGCCCCTACACTTCATCACCCTCAACACCCGCGGCCTACACACCTCCATTATGGATGTCGAACACCTCTCCACCTCCCACCACCCGGACGTCTTAATTCTCACTGAAACCAACCACGACACCCACAAGTCTCGCTGGCGCGTGGCCCTCCCCCACTACCACCTCAAAAGCTCCCGACCTTGCTACTCACCTGTGCCCCTGCCCAACGCAGGCGTCCTCTTCGCGGTCCGCCGAACCTCATTCCAGTCTGCCACTGTCCTAACCCCGCCCTCACACCTCATCCCTCATATCGCCGGACTAAAAATCGTCCCCCACTCAGGCACCCCCTGCCTCCTTATAGGTACTTATATGCCCCAGCTCTACAACCCCCAACTGACCCGCCTCTACGCAGAAATTGCAGCTTGGGGCCTCCGACTAGCGGACGACCACCCGCAACACCGCACCCTCTGGGGAGGGGACTTCCAATCGACCACCCACACAGGTACATGACACCCTGCCCTCACCTCCTTACTCAAATCCCACCTCCACCCCCTCCACGACCCCATCCCTACCTTCCCCCGCAGCGGGGGCTGCCTTGACCACTGGCTCACCACGCCTCCCTCGCCTATCACCCTCCCACCATCCTCTTGCTCGATATTCCCCTCCCCCTCCCACTTTACTGACCACTCTGCAATCCACCTCGTTATTCCCGCCCCTTTCTCACTCATGGCACACCCCCCACCTCCCCATACCCACCCCCACACACAACACACGACACGCAAACTCACCTTTCGCCTTCCCCTCACACCCGAACACATACAGGCGTACCAATCCAGCACCCCCGACCTCATCAACCAAACGGCGACCCTCCACGCAGAAATCCTCAACACCTCATACACCTCGGCCACCCCTCGACACCCTCGACACCCTAGCCTCACAATTCACCACACTCCTCTCCCAACACATGGACCACGCAGCCACAGTTTGGCCCCTCCTCCCCGACAAAAAACCCCGCCCAACCCAAGCGTCCCTTAACCCCACTTGGCTCACAAATAAAACACGCACTCAAATACTCAAACTCCGGAAATGCAGCAAAAATAACGGCCCCCTCCCCATCGCCCAAGCCCTATTAAACACAACTGAATATCTCTCCCCTAACGCCATCAAACAACAGTGCCAAGCCCGCATCCGCCAGCTCCTTCACGACACCACCACGGATAAGCTAAAAAAATAAAAACTCGAGCCAATGCGGCCTACGACACCTGCCCCAAACTCTCCCACCGCCGATTGAAAATTAAAAGCGGCCTCCTACCCCCCGCCGGCACCGCCTCCACCCTCCACCGCATTACCAAACCCGATAAAACCACCGCGTCCACTCCCTCCGCCGTCATTGACGCGGTACACTCTCACTTCGCTAGCGAACTAGGCTGCGCCACCCCACCCGTACTACCTACCCCCCCATGGGAACTCCCTAACAACCCCGACAACTTTACCATCGAACCCCGCGGAGACCCCTCTCTCACCCTTGCCGCCATGATTACCCGCGACACTTTCGATAAAACCCTCAACTCCCTAGGCACCGGCAAAGCCCCCGGCCCCGACGGTATCCCCAATGAAATAATCAAATTCCTACCCCCGGCGACCCGCTCAGCCCTCTTCTCCCTCCTCTCCCTCCTAGCACACAAATCCTACACCCCTCCAGATTGGTGCCACAGCACAACATGCCTACTACATAAAAAAGGAGACCCCTCCCTCCTCGATAACTACCGCCCTATCGCCCTCATGAATAACCTCCTTAAACTATGGACAGCACTAATCAAAGATGCAGGCTCGAAATACGCCGAAACCCACGGCATTCTCAGCGACCAACAAGACGGATTCCGACAACACCGCAGTATCCACGACGCCCTCTCCTCCCTCATTATGACGATGGAGGACGCGAAACTCCACAGCAAAGACATCTACGTCATGTACGCGGATTTCAAAGGCGCCTTCAACGCCGCGGACCACCGCATCATGTTCAAACACATGCGCCAACTCGGTATGCCCCCCACCTTTGTCGACACATGCGAACACCTCTACGGGGTCTCGACCACAGAATACATTACTCCGCATGGCCCCACCCCTTCCATCGACATTAATCGCGGAACCCTCCAGGGCGACACCCTCTCCCCCTTTCTATTCACCCTCTTTCTTGAACCCTTCCTTCGCTGGCTCACGGTGGGAAGCCGGGGCTACCGCCCAGGCCCCCCCGCCACTAACGTCAGACCCCACAGAACCAACAGCCACATACCCAGGACACGGCTTCGCTGACGACCTCAGCCTCGTCACGGGCTCGACCCCCAACATGACCATCCAGCTCAGGAAACTATCCCTCTTCAGCGCCTACACCGGCATGACCGTCAACATCCGCAAATGCTGCATCACCGGCGCCCTCTGGCGCACAGGCAACGCCCTCACCCTCGCCAACACTACCCTCCTCGCATCCCGTCTGCAAACCCAGTTCATCTCCCTCAACTCCAACCCGGCCCCCATCCCCTCCATTGGCCCAAAGGACACATACAGAGTCCTAGGGGTAGAACTGAACACCTCTCTTAACTTCACCAAACATTGGCAAGAACTCAAACGTACCACCGCATCCCTCATCACCGCCCTCTCCACCTCCCCACTAACTCAGTCCCGCAGAATCAGGGTCATCCGTGGACTCCTCATCGGGAAGCACTTCACCCTCCAGCTCGGCCTCTTCACCGACTCCCATCTCGACACCCTCGAAGGACAAATCTGCCGCGCTCTTCGCTCCGCCGTCTCCTCGGTACGTAACCTTCCCCGCACTGCCCTTCACCGCCCTACCTCAGACTTAGGATACGGTCTCCCCTCCCTCAAAGCCCACGCCGCACAACTCACAGTCTGTCACCTCCATAAAACCATGAACACCTCAGGCTACAGAGGCCACATGGCCCGCGCACACATACGCACCCTATCCACCACGTACTCACACTGGCCCTCGGAATCCATCATGTCAACCTGCCTCACCCCACCCACACTAAAAAGCTTAGTCCGCGCCCAACGGGATGCGGGCACCATATTTCACAACATCCCTCCACTCTCCCTCACCAACCCTATCGCCTCCACAATCCGCGCCCACTTCACCACTCAAGACAACGCCCTCCTCACCTCACTCCGAGACAAAGCCACACACATCACCGACCCTCACACATACAAACAAGCCTTCTGCGACTTCTCCCCCCGCAAAACACACGCCACCCTCCTACCCCGCCTTACCCCCCTCTGGAAAAATAACATCACCTCATGGTCACAAGTCCTCCTCAGAGCCACCTCGTCCTCCTTCATCCTCAAATCTTGCAAATCCATCACTACACTCACGGGGTCCACCACCCCACTCTCAGTTCCCATCCGCCTCCTCGCCGCAATCCTCACCGAACCCCTCGATACTATACACAACCGCCTCCCCATCTCGAACCTCACTACCTCACAGGCATCCCCCCCCACCACTATACATCCCTCGTGGATCCCCCTCCTCTCCCCTCACCTCCCCCGCTCAACCCCCACCCTCCAATCAGGCATCTACACCTCCCGCACCACTCACCCCACCCCCATAGCGCCCATCACACACCTAGACACAGAATACCTCACCCCCTCCGACCACCACTACCCCCCCTGCGACGTAACCCGCATCATTTCCAAACACAAAGACACGGAATACGGCCAAACACAATACATGGTTGAATGGGCCCCGGAACATCTCACGGAATGGGACATACAGCTACAACTCGACGACGGCTTCCGCCTCATCTCCTCCACCCCCACATCGGTATGCCTCCCAACCCCCTCCCCCTCCGCCTGCTCCATCTGTCATGAACCCCTACACACAGAACCCTCCTCCGCATGCTGCACATGCCCGCACTTTGCCATACACTCCCAGTGTCGCCCAGCTCAGGGCCCCGACACATGGCAGTGCGACTGGTGTGCCCGCGGCCAACAACACGACCTCACCCATCTCCACGAAGTGCAGTGGGCCCCGTGCCTACAACTCCACGACACCATCAGTGAGACCCCCTCCGGCCCCACCGCCCTCACCGCATTCAACTCCGGCTATGTCCCCTCCACCACACCCATTTTGCCAGACCCCGGACCCCCTCCGTGGTCACACCCCCTCATCACATTCAACCATGACCCCATCAACCCCGACCTTGACATGCTACCTACCGGTAAATTCGCTATCCACGCACACCCAACACTCCACGACACCACCATACTCTGCACTCCCGACGGCCGCGCGGTCACCACCCTTAACGGCCCCCGCGTCCGCCACCTCTACCAACTCTTCCGCCCCGACCTCTCGCAGCATACGTTCGAAGAGGAGGTCTACCACCTCCTCACCCGCCTCGGTTCCCGCTCGGAAATCCACTCACCCACACCCGCCACCACCACCCGTAATAGATGGGCCACCAGAGAAGACCTCCTCACAGCTCTACGCCACACATTCCACATACAGACAGAACTCTACTCCGACCCCCTCAATAAATCCCTTCACTCCCACACCTACCACTCCCTCTACCCCGAAGATATAGCCTTCTTATCTAGCGGCAGCAATGCCCCGCACGCCTGGCAAGGCACCAACATAGCCAACCCCGAATACGACCACGAATGCATGAGACGAGCCATGGAACACGCAATCACCAGCGCACACCTCACCGCCCCTCACACACCCAGCGCAACCATCCTCATCCTCCCCCGGTGGGAACACACACCCTACCGCCACTCCAAATACATCAACTCCCCATACACCCACCACCTTTACACCCTCCCCAATGACGCAAACACATTCCTACCCCCCGACCAACACACTGGCAACCCCACCCCCACCCCATTCGGCACACGATGGATGGTCGACATATACCTAGTCGCTAACCCCCTCGCACTCTCCGCCCTCCCATCACCCACGGCCATGACCGCACTTCACAACACCCTCGAATCTATCTACGACACTCACCTCCCCAACCCTATCATCACACCCCCTCCTCCGCACCTCTTTGACACCTACTCACCCCACTCAGCAGGTATATACCACCGCCCCCCAAACCCATCTCACCCCCTCACATACCCCCTCCCGGACCGCGAACATCTAACGTATCCCCCCACCAGAGGCACCCCTGCTTGGAACTGGCAGGACTTTGTCTACACAGACGGCTCGAAAAAAGGCGGCTCGACCCCCCTCGGAGCAGCAGCCACCCACTCCGCCTCGGACACCAAAATCAAAATCCTGGTGACATCTACCCCTCCCTCACATACAATAAATCGTGCTGAATTAGCTGCCATAGATGTAGGCCTCCAACTTGGCCACACCCACCTCCTCACAGACAGTGCGTGCTCCCTCCGCCTTATTCAAGGTTACTTAAACTGCCCTTCCGCTTACCGCCATAACATTCACCGCGACACCCTCTTATCCATCACACACACCCTTAAAACCCGATGCGAAGCAGGCATCCGTACACACCTCGGTAAAATCAAAGCCCACAACCATTCCCGAGGCAACGACCTCGCAGACACCCTCGCCAACCAAGTAGCAGATGGACACCCCCCCGATACTACATACACCACCGGCTCAGAAGTCACGATAGGCCACTGGACATGGCCATACACCCTCATCCCACAAACCCTAGGCGACCCCATACCCTACAGATACACCAACCTCAAGTCCGACGCACACAACTACAGCACAATACACACACATACTCCTCTCTCGCAAACAACCAAACACGGAGCCCTCCTCGCCCGCGCCGCGCAGGACGGCGCAGATTTTTCATACCACAAAAAACACTCAACCCTCACAAATATCCAGTTCACACACAAACAAGAATTCATGTGGGGCGTCCATAACACCCGCCTACTAACTTACAACCCCACCCTGCGCTGCCCCCTCTGTGGCCAATTCACTAGCAACGGCCATATGGCCGGTAACTGCCCCTCTATGTCTGGTCTAAGACAAGACCGACACAACAGCGCGTTGCAACTCCTACTCTCCCTACTGGAACGCCACAACGGAGGACGCTGGGAAACCATCACCGCAGATTTCGGTAACAAACCCATAAAATCATTTGATTCCCCCACCCATGCCCACACCCCACTTGATTGCCACCCACCTCACCCCACCCACATGCCCACCCGCCTTGTTGCTGCTGACGAAGGTCTCTCGCATGACTCCCTAACCTCATGCCCCGCCGTCCTCCCCCCTGAGATTCTCCCCCCCCTACTTCGTCCCCCTGCACACAAACCTGACTTCATCCGCATCCTCGAACCCAGATTCGTTGGTCACTCCAACGGTCGCCGACGTTACGCATCCATAAAAAAGATTCAGATAGGAGAATGGAAATACTGCACAGACAACAACCTCTCTCACACAGCCGACCTCATACGTGCCAAATACACACCCCTTGCGAACGCCATCAGAAACCACTGGCCAGGCACAGTGGTCGACATCCTCCCCATCGTCATGAGCCGCACAGGTACACCGCACTCCTCCACCATCACGAGTCTCACCTCCCTTCTCACCACCCGCACCGACCCTCCGGATAAACTCGTCTCCAAAGCACGACTCGACACATCTCGCATTCTTGCACACCTCCATACGCATACTGTCCAATGGCTGCATCACCTCCTACGCATATACCGCATAAAGTCCCGCACGACCTCCCGCCGCGCATCCGCACACTGCCCCCACACACGACCCTGATTGCACACATCCTTCGCCTCCACTTGCATCCTCCCCGGGGGGGAGTAAAACCCCCGAACACCCTTGGAGAGGTTGGATTAGGTGGTTAACGGTCTAGCCCTGACTTGTAAGTTCCCTGTATGGCATAGTTGGGAGGGCCCAGAGACAGCAGCCGACGCATCCGGCCTTTGGTGAAAAAACGGCGCATACGGTACATGTTGTAAACAATTTCAATTTCAATTTCAATTGATCTGTACGAGGTTGTCCGGCTGCCAGGTGAGCGCGCGGTAGTGTCGATGGGCGAAGCGTAGCATATGTTGTACGATGGGGGCTAGGAGCGGTACGTGAATGTCGGGGGCGGTGATGGGTTGCTGCTGCATGGCGAGCCCCCGACGTGCGTCCGTGAGAAGGGGTCCCAGCGCCACTGGCTCCTTCAGGTGGTCGCGAAAGAACTTGTTAATGGCCGAGAAGTAGGGTTGGAGGCTGTTGGCTGCGATGGTTCCGGATCGGGCGAGCCAAGCTGTAAATCGAAGCATGTCGGCCGCGGTCGCCTCGAGGGGGGTGATTTCTTCTTCGTTGCAGAAAACAGTAAAACGGCGCATACCGGTGCCATAGTTGTTGTAGGTGGTGGGGGCGAGGGAGCCGGTGAGTAGGTCGAGCACGAGGTCACCCAAGTCGTCCGTGCCGACGAGTGTGCCGACATGGTTGCGCATCGAGGCGTGCCACGGTGCGTGGGCCGCAGGTTCGACGAGTCGGTATTTTACGGGTGCGGCTTGGTAGTCGTTGTCCGCGGATGTCCGGTCGTGCCGCGGTCTTGTCGAGGACGTCCGGTTGGTCGGTGTTGGGTGGAGTGTACCACGTGTTCGGTAGAGCCAAGCCGGGGCGGTACGTGGAAAGCCGTGACGCTCCAGCCGGGCGGTCCGACGCCCTCGTACGCTCCGCGCTTGCCCGGAAAGAATAAATCTCGGGAGGGGGGGTACAGCATCTGTTCGTCGGAAAGTTCGCTTAGTAGTTGGTACCACTGTTTGGCGGGCCAGTAAGGCGCGATGACTGTTGCTTCGGCCCCGGATTGGCGTAACTTCTGGACGAGGTCGGGGAGTAGCGTCCAAGGTGGGTTGCACCAGTTGGTCTCTGCTGTCCAGCGGTTGTCGGGTAGATGGAGGCAGTCCACGGCTTCGGAGGTGGGGTCTCGCCAGCGGGCGTTGTAGGGGGGAAGCTGCGTATTGCCCTGCGTGGCAAACCTGTCGATGGAGTGGGGGCCCCATAGGGAATTCAGGTAAGTGAAGATGCGGGGGTTGAGTTGCCAGTCGTCCTGGTCGGTTTCGCGGCTCAGTATGTCGGCCTAGACGTTGGCTGCGGAGCGAATATACCGCGCGCGGATGCTGATGTTGTTGGTGTCGATGAGTTCCCACAGTTTGCGCAGGTCGTCCATCATAGCCGGGGACCTCGAAGTTAGGTGACTGAGGACTGCCACCACTGCTTGGTTGTCCTCGTGCAGGAGGACTTTGCGGCCGCGCAGGAGGGGTAAGAACGAAAGGACGGCGAGTCACACGGCCTTTAATTCCTTCCAGGTGATGTGCTGCTGCTGGTCTGTCGCTGACCAGAAACCTCGGGCTTCCAACTATTCGTTTGATACAGCTCCCCCGCCGTAACCTGAGCTGTCGCAGTGCAGGTAGGCGGTCTCGATGGGGGAGAATATGGAGCGGCCGTAGTTGGCGGAGGGGACTTGCGTCCACCATTGGAGGTCTCGTCGCAACTGGTAGGTGAGTTGCACCCGGCCTCCCCATCCCGTGCGCGTAGCGAGGACGTCGTGTAGTTCGTGGAGGTAGAATCGGGCTGCTGGAATGGCGAGGTACATGTACAGTACTTTTCCGGCGAGCACTGCGAGCTGCCGGGCAGGGAGCCACCGTGCGTCGCGCGTAGAGCGTTGTAGGAGGGTCCGGGCTAAGGTAGCGATGGCCTGTAGTTTCGAAGCAGGGGCTCGGAACGTAGAGGTTGTGGTGTCGATTTGGAGGCCGAGGTGTTCGCAGATTTGCGTCGGCTCCCAGTGGCCTTTCTTGGGGTTGCGTCCTAGCCCGAGGCGGTCGAGTAGGCACGCGACGCGGTCGCGGAGTTGTAACGCTGCGTCTCTGCTGTCGGCAAAAAATAGGAAGTCGTCCATGTATGGGAGTAATCGGACACCCCGCCATCGAGAGTTGCGCAGATAGCGTCGGGACGGTGTAGGGCGTGTGGGCTGCTGCTGCGTAGCTAGACGGGGGTTGTGTACGGTGGGGTTGAGCAGTGGTTCGCGTAAGTGCCGGATAAAAACTTCGGTAAGCCGGCAAAAATAGTAACTGCTGCATTTCCAGCCCATCGGAAGCCCGGCGAGTCTGTACAGTGTTCCGCGATAATTCACCGTGAAGAAGTCTCTGTCCTCCTCCCGTATGCCCAGTGTGTAGTAGCCGTCCGCGAGGTCGAAAGACACCATCCAGTCGCCGGCTCGCGTCACGTTCTTGAGGTGCTTGAATGTCTCGAAAGTTAGCTTGTGGTCCTTGCAGTACTTGTTCAGGGGGCGTAAGTCGATAATTAGTCGCCATTTGTTTTCGCCCGGTTTTGGGACTAAAAACATTCTGGAAACCCATCTGTTGCGCTGGCCTGGCTCCCAGGCGCCTGACTGCAGGAATCGGGGAAGCTCGGAGTCCATGAAGTCGAGCTGTTGTTTTGTTGCGTTCAGCCTGGAGGTGCCGCTGTTGAAAGGTGGGGGTCGCCGGCCGCCGATGAAAGGTATGCGAACCCCGTGACGAATCCAACCTAGAACTTGTTCGCTCGCGCCTAATCGCTTCCACTCGGACGCTCTTTTCCGCACGCGGTGTCGCATGAAGTTGGAACGGTCGTTGCAGGACGTGGCGCGGCGGGTCACACCGTCAGCCGTTCTTGTCCGGGTTCTTGGTAATCGTGTCTTTGGGGTCGGCGTTGTCTCTCGGTGGTGGCTTGGGCTTGGGTTGGGGTCGGGGGTTCGGTGTCGGTGTAGGCCGGTCGGGGGGGGGGGGGGGGTCGGTCGGGAGTCTTGCGCGCGAAGGTAGCTCCCGCGGCGGCTTTGGCGCTAGCGAGTAGTGAACACTCGAGGGTTTTGTCGATGAACGCTCGGTGTAGGTTGTCGTACTCGGAGGAGGCAACGTCCGGTCGCGGCTTGAGGAACCGCTCGTAGGCGAGTTCTGCGAAAACGCGATCCGTATCGCTCGTCTCCCCTCCGCCCTTGGTGTGTCGGATGTGGGATATCCGCACACGGGCGGCCTCCTCGAGCGCGCTGTGGGTGTGGTTGCTTTGACGCAGGGTGACGACCGCCGCCGCGAATTCCGGTGAGTCCTTGGGATAATTTTGAATGTCTTCCAGAGCTGATAAGCTCGCCGTGTTAGCGCAGGCGGCGTGACAGGCCGTGGCGCGGTATTTTTCGAGCGTGGCGTTGTGCCGGCGGGCGGAGAGGTGGCGGTAGGTGTCACAGGTGAGCTTCCAGATTTGTGGGCCGTTGAGATGTCGGGGGGGTAGCTCGAGGCCGGGGGCAATGCAGGGTCCCCATAGCTGTGTGTCGATGTGGTAGTCCTCATCTGGCAGGGCTGCTGGGGGTACCGTCGTCGCTGGGGCTGGGGCCAAGGGTCGCACGGTGGGGTCGATCGAGGGTAGCTCGGTCGGCAGCTGGGCGTTGCGGGCGTCGTGCTCCGCAATTCCACCCTTCGGCGTGTCGTTTACGCCGACGGGACTGGCTAGCTGTGTGATGACTTGCTTTGCGGCTGCTAGTTGAGTGATGATGGTCGAGCTAAGCGTAGCCGTTAGTTCGGTAAAGGCTTGCTAAAAACGGCCATTTAGTCGCTCCTCTGAAACGGCCGCGTTAGCGAGTAAGCGTTGCTCTTGTTCTTTGAATTCTATTGATGTAACAAATTTCGGCGCGTCGCGAATTTCGTCGTCGACTTGTCTGTCTGTAGCCATCGTATAATCGAGCAGGGTAAAGAGTCTCGGCCGTGGTAGACGCGGTCGAGGGTAAGCTGTCACCTTGCGCAGCTACGAGAGCTACGATGCATGTTGCGCGAGCCGAATGGGCGAGCGCAAAGGTGGCTGCTACCAGCTAGAGGAGATGCTTTATAGGTAAAGCAGGTGGGCGTCCGCCGCGGACAATTTACTGCGCTTGTGACGCTTTGTCTCCGCGCGTTGCCTTAGGCGGACTCAACATGGTACGTTTACTAACCGTTAAACCCCAATATTTTACCAATATAAGAATATCGGCAGCTCATTCTACAGTACCCGTACGGTACTCCTACTATCGGCCGCCGTTATTGGTCATGCTCTTAAATTAAGGATTATATATTTCCCCTAGGGCACGTTTTGCCAAAGATGTCAGTTTGCTTACAATTTGGCCAAAAGCCAAAAGGACGATTAGCGCAGGATTATAGGGTTGGGTGGATGGGTTCGCGCGAAGCCTAGATTGGCTGAGCGCGAAAGCAGAGAGTGCCTAGGCTCGTGGCTAGCTACGGCTTATAAGGCTCGGGCTAGCTAGAGCTGACCGTTGGGGAAGTCGTTGGTCGTTGGTTGCGTCTAACTGCTAAGGCAAGGTGGTTGTCATGCAGGTGCGACGCGCCGCTGTTAACGGTAACAATAACCGCTAGTGTTACTGTCCCGTACACATGGGAGTTGAATATGCAAACCTCTAGATTCAAATCAATCTGACCATTTACCCTAGGGCACGTTTTGCCAGTAACCTAAAGCCAAAGGCTTGCACAACCAAAATTAGTGTTGCGGGCGGGGAGACGGAGTGAGCAAGCCGAAGAACCGCCAAGCAGCAGGTGTGGGGGTCATGGTTGAGTCAATGTACTTTCCTTCGTTCACGGAGCTGTTCTTGGCCCAGCCACCCATACATTTGATTACGGGGAGGGGCGCGCCGATGCAGCTGGCAGCGGAAGCATCTCCTTTCCGTATGCTGTGCGATGTCCATTTAAAACCGGCGGGCGCGGCCGTGTTGACTGTGAGGAGGGCAAGGGCGAGCCATGCGGAGATGGTGGATTGGGCCCCCCAATCGGCGGAGGTTTCAGCAGGTGAGAAGCTCCAGAAGGCGTAAGGGGGTGGTCGCTTCTAGAATTTTGCGCAGAACGCGGCGCGGTGCTGCGTGTAGTAGTCCAGGAGGTCTGCTAGAACGGGGTTGGCAGAAATAGGAATAGCGAACACTAGCTTGTCGCAGGTGTCACGGCGCTGGTCGCCTTTAGATTTTCGCACGAAAAGACAAATTTGTTGTGAAGGTCTGTGGCGCCCGGGTGCGCTCGCAGGCCCGTCGGCACCTACCTCTACCTCCACGCGGTGGGCGCTATTAACCCCATAGCCGTGCCATGCCTGGCACGGTAGGGGGCTGAGCGAGGTACCGACAGCTGCGATCCGCGGGATCAGCAGCTGTCGGGAAGCCCGGTACGGAGGGTTTTGGAAAAACATAATATCCGTACACCGGCACATGGATCTCCCGCTCGGCTAGTCCGATATGTCTTTTCCGCGACTAAATACTCGCAGATACTCTCCCGACGATGGGGCAGGAGCGGCGTTTGCGAAAGTTTTTGGCGAAGAAGGGTACGGACGGATCAGCGGAGGGACGAGGGTGTTGGAGCTGGCGGCGGACAGCTGGGAAGCTGCGCTAGGGCACGGCGCTCGCTAGCAGCCGCCAGCCATGCGAGCGCCTTAAGTCTCCCTTGGGGGCGAGGCCTGATGCTACGCAGGACGGAGGTGGGCCGCAACCGGAGGAGCGGCACGGTCTGGCGGCGGCGGTCCTTAGGATCGCCCGCCGCCGGAAAAGCCCGGTACGGGGGTTTTTTGGAAAAAATCCCGTACCCACCATCTTTAGAGGACCGGCGACTCGATCCATGTGTTCTTCCAACCCCTTCCCTTGTCGGTGCCCGGTTATCGATAGGCTGCCTCAGGCAGTGTGCCTAGGGTTATCGTAACGGCACATTGCTCGTAAAGGCGGCCCCCTAACAACGTAAACCACCGGGGGAGGGTACGGACGGCCACAGCGCGATCATATAGGTGTTGGAAACAGACGGAAAAAGGACATGGGACAGGAGAAAATCTGGCTCGGAGGCAAGAGAGCCAGCCGGACACCGTCTGCAGCCTAGTTATTTTCTCTTTTCAGCCCCCGAAGGAGGAGAGAAGACTCGGCTAGGTGGCGCGCTGCGTCGGGAGGAGCAGCTAATACCTCGGGCGGGGTTGAGCACGGATCGAGGCGGGACCGACGACGACCTATGCGAGGGGGGTTTTTCACCTGCCTTTCCCCCCTAGCTCCGGCACGACCGGAGTCGCACAAGAGCCGAGGTTAGGCAGGTTCGCCTCGACCAGCTCAAGGTTAAAAGCCTTGCTAATTAGCGACCCCGCAGCGGCTGGAGCAGGCCGCGTATCGTGGAGACAAGCGACATTTATATTTCATACTTTATCCAAAAAACTCGTATAGATCAGAAAATAATAAATACCTTGATACGGGTATGTTTTAGACGGTATCGTCACTGCCATTGGAGAGGTTGGGATTAGTGGTTCACGGTCTACCTCACGCTTCTAAGTCGAGTTAGGCGTAGCACAAGGGGGGGCCCACAGACAGCAGCCGGCTTTTACTGGTATTGTTGTTAACAACTTCATTTCATTTCATGTGAAGGTCTGTCGACAATTCGGTTGCCGGTCTGGCAGCGGGCGCCAGTTTCTGCGCGGCAGAAAAAAGTGTAATTGACGCAAACAACTACGCAGGCTCTGAAACGTTGCAGCTGGGGAAGCGTGGCATTAGTCAACGTGAGGGTGTCGCGTAGCGTGGCGGCTGCCTGTAGGATGTCTAGTGCTACGGGGGCGGGTAGCGGTAGGCGAGAGGCGGTCGGGACAATGCGGTGTTGCAGCATTTCGAGGCCACGCCGAGCGCCCGTTAGTAGTTCTCCTACGGCAATGGGTTGGCGTTGGTGATCTCGGAAGAACTTGTTGACCGCGGAGAAGCAGGGTTGCAGCGAGCTGGCGGCGACCGTGCCTAGCAGGGCCAACCATGCCGTGTAGCGAACCATTGTGGCCGGGGTGGCTTGTAGCGGGGCGATGTTTTCCTCTGTACATAATATAAAAAACTGTCTGAGCGCGCTGTCGTAGCTAGCGTGCGTAGAGGGCGCTAGGGAGTTGCTGAGTAGGGCGACTGCCGTAACCTCGAGCTTGTCGGTTCCTAGGAGGTATGGAAAAGTTTCAGCGAGATCGACGGACCAGGGCGCCGGTGCTGCTCCGAATTGCAAGTTGTAGCGAGGTGGTCCTGTGCGGAGAGGGCGGACGGGCTGTACTGTAGAAATTAATCGGTCCGGGCGTAACGCACGGCCAATTGCTCCGCGTCGGGTGTACAACCATGAGGGGTGAGGGCCGAAAGGCCACGATGCTCCACGCGGGAGGTCCGATTGTTAAACCGTGCACACACGATCAGTAAGGAAGGTAACTAACGCATACGTAGTTACAGTCACAGTCACGCAAAGGGACAGTCACAGAGACAACCAGCCCGAGGCGTGGTGTCGGGACAACAGAAGTGTTAGAGCTGAAGCCTAGCGACAGCTTTGTATCAGTACAAATAGGTTATCGGTATGTCCGATCTAGACATGCACTGATCATATCTAGAATAGCTTACAGTAGCTATCTGCAACTAATAATTATAAGGTATTACTTACAACACTCCCCTTGAAGGTAGCTACGGGATGAAGCGTTGCATTGGGTCTTGTCCTCCAAGGATTGCACTTCGATGTCTTGTGAGTGTTGGTCATGGGAGGGGCTTGGTGAACATGTCAGCCACCATCTGGTCACTGGGGAGGTACCTCAACTTGATGGTTCCCTGCTCCACGTGGTCCTTGAGGAAGTGCCATTTCAGACCGATGTGCTTGGTCTTCTCGTTGACCAAGGCATTATGGGAGTAAGCAATGACGCTTTGGTTGTCCTCCCAGATGGTGGTGGTTTCGGTGATGGGGGCGTTAAAGATCTCCCCCATAAGTTGCAGGAGGTGGAGTCCCTCTTTGGTGGCATCCGCCGCAGAGTAGTACTCGGCTTCACACGTGGATGGGGCCACACATGTATGTTGTTTGGACTTGTAGCTGATGGGCCCGCGTCCGAGTGTGAAGCAGGGCGTGGAACCGGGTATTGGGTACCCGGGTAATTTCGAGTCCCATGCCTATTTTGGAGAAATTATCTTATCTCGGAGGTAAACTAAAATGGCTTGTAATCAATTCACTCCGTAATATAATACAACATATCCATCCCGCATTGTAAGCAATAACTTAGGGTTTCATCTCGCAAACCAGCGTGATAAAGTTTTATTCACCCGGGTACAGCTGTCAAAGATTCTGTCTCGTATCGCACATGTCATCCAATGGAAACGGAGTATCTCTGTCTCGCGTGAATTCGCCAAATCCACGTAGCCCTCGTATCCACGCCCTGGATATGATTTCAATGGGAATGTACGGAGTAGATCAGGTTGAGGGAAAAGAGTGCATCGTTATTCCGCCACGAGGTTTATTGCACTTGCCACGAGGTTGCGGACCGCACGTCCGTACATCCTCGCATGCCGTTATCACGCTTTACTTCCGCGTTGCCTTGGTAAAGTACAAAGGCAACATGATAGGAAATCTCATGAGCACGCGCCATTCTGCCATGTCATCGCAACGAGGCGCATTGGGCGGTCAGTTCAAACGCGTACGGAGGGGAAATCAAATGACCAATTGTCTGATAGGCAGGCGTCATATTTGCGTTTTCCACATAAATACAATATGGGTAGACGAGGAGGTAGATTAGGCCGCCGGCCAAGCCACCTCACCCCCCTCAGCAAGGGGGATAGCAAGAGAAGTGACGAACGATCGGCGTCCACTTCCGATCACGGTGACTTTGTGTACATGACCTCTAAAGGTCGGGGGGATATATATGAAGGTCTTGAGTCATACCGTGTCGCTTCAATTGTCGCGGAGGTTAAGATTGTAGGGTGTCCCGGGTACATAGTCAAATGGGAGGGACTTCCCGAAGAAGCGAACACCACGGAATACGCTGTAAACGTGAAAAGGCAAGGTAATTGGGAGTTCGTATTGCAACAGTTCAAGGACGCCAAGGTCGAAGCTGATAAGGTGCGTTCGTTGTTATTGTTTTAATTTTTTATTGCAGTGTTCATACGCAAGCTGATCATGGTCTACTAATTTCGCTTGTTCCGTAATTTTGCGTGGTTTTTTATTCAACATGACATCGAATGATCTAAGTGTTGCTGTCTCAATATAATTCCCGGCCGCTTAGTTTCAATCCGTTTCACGGTATCTGACAGACTAATCTCTCGTGCAAGTGGTCCGGAGAGAACTCGCTGAGATGTTCCCTCTCTAGCATATAGTCCGAGCGATATATTAATGTGAACCTAATTCCAACTTAACGTATACATTGATATAGTTGTTTACGCGGTGCTGTCGACGAGCCCGGTTTTCATGAGTCGAACTGCCGTCAATTTGTAGAAAACGCCGGGTCCAACGTCTTATCAAAGACGCATATAGAAGAAGCATATAGATGTATGTCTTAGATCGCCCGTGCCTCACTCCCCGTTGTTTTGGATGATGGTCTTGACCATTTCATCTATCAAGTACACAGTTGTTGTGACTATGTTTGTGAATCGTTTGTTGTGACTTTGTTCGAACTCTTTACTAGCATGCGACTGAAAGGTTTGTTAATGTATGTCTGCGGTGTGCGTAGAAGCATGAAGAAGATGAGAAACTTCGCAGACAACAGAAGGCCGATCAACGGGAGGCGGCGAAGATCAAGGAGCAAGAAGAAACATGCTGTGAAACGACGGAGCTTGTGCCTGCTGCGTCGTTGAAGGGAGAGCATGGGCTACGCCGAAAATCATCTGTATGGAAGCATTTCACGAAGGAGTACCAGGCGGACGACGGAGGTTTCTATGTCAAGTGTGTTTTGTGCGCGAAGGAGATCGCCTACTGCAAGTCCACGAGCAACCTCGTAAAGCACGTCAGGATGGTACACAACAAGGTCTACATACAAGATCTACAGTCAGGGGAGTTTGTCCCCGTTAGTGAGGAGCCTCAATCGACAATTCTTAATCACAAGGTATTGTGTTCACAGTCCACCCCGCCTTTGAATTTCACCCCGCATGTGTGCTGAAATGTGTTGTTTTTGTTTTTCAGATATCAAGGCAAAGGAAGAAGGTCCTAGATCTTATGGCAGCGAAATGGGTCTCGAAGAGGTGCCGTCCCTTTGGAATCACAGAGACGGATACTGAGCATCGTGAATGGATTCACGCTATCTCTGGCGGCGCATACAAGGGCCCATCCCGTGAGACTGTCATGAGATATACTGCTGAGCTTGCAACGCAGGTATGTAACGGCAATTGCAGTTGTGTATTATGTTAAAGTAACCGAATCCGCACTGACACTCTTAATTGCGGCGTAGTCGTGGCACAGCATCAAGGCCGACATCAAGAAGCTGACGGAGGAGGGACTGATGGTCTCTATCAGCGGTGATGTTTGGGGTGAGAATGCGATATCTTTGTTCGCCGTGATGGGGCATTGGGTGGATGAATGCTTTCAGCTGCAAAACAGGCTATTGTTCTGCGAGCCATTTGGAAGCGTCCGTCACACCGGTAAGATCAGAAGTGTTGGATTAATTATATAGATGTTAGTGTCTTAGAAGCTTCCTATTGTTGTAACAACTATTAATTATATAGTTGATATCCATTAAGCTTCCTATTGTCATTTAGTCGTGTCCATTCGTCTACAGGTAGCAACATTGCTATCGCCACCAAGGAAGGACTTTCTGAACTCGGTATTGGTGAATACCGTCGTGGTGTGGGAGCAGATGAAGCGGACGTTGACACAGTTGCAACTTGTGTATTCAGCAAGGTGAGTCGTATGCATATTCTTTCCATTATCCTGCGGAGTGAACTCAACAGAGGGAATTGAAACATGTGTTTCATCTCAGAAATGCGACAACGGGAGCAACATTAAGGCGGGATGGGGTGATTTCGAGGGGGCTACCTGCGTCGACCATGGACTGCAGTTGTGTGCGAACATATTTCTGAACTGCGAGGGGATCAAGGAAGCTGTCCGCCGCATGAATGGTATAACAGCTCATTTCTCTCGGAGTGGACTGGGTACTCAAACTTTGTACGCCATCCAGGCAGACCTAAATCTTCCACAAGGTAAGCCGAGCACCAAGGCAGCAACAAGGTGGCTCGGGCAGTTCCCCCAAACAGTGTGGTTTGTCCATAATGCGTCAGCTGTGCACAAGTACGACAACAATGTAAGTAGGCACCCCGATCCTATTTGAATACACCATGTGAGATTGACCATTAATGGTAATTAATGTGACGATTTGTGTGTTGTACTCAGGTCCCGGATACTTGCCAGTCCAATCCGGACGGAACAAAGTACGGGGACTATGCAATAGATGAGACCGGTTGGGAGATCATCCGAGAGATGGCGGGTGTGCTGTGGCCTGTTGCTCAGATTGTTACGCAGCTGCAAGGTCAGGAGTATGTTACCATATCCCTGGTGTTGCCATTGCTTGGTCATTTGGTTTCCGTACTGGAGGCATCTGAGCCGGTCCAGTACCAAGATGAACGTGCGGACACTACTCTTGTGGATGTGGATGCATTGAAACTTGAAAGTTGTGTTGCCATTGCACGAGAAGCCATGCGTGAGGCAATCGTGAAGAGGTTTTTCGTTGACGTCGAGGACTCAGACATGGAAGATATTGGCATCGCAACTTTTCTTGACCCCCGATTCAAGCTCCTCGACTTCAATTTCCCGGATCATGACCTTTTCAATGTGACGAAATTTAGGCAGGAAATCCTGTCCGCTGTTCGTCTTGTGTGGAACAGGGATTGGAAGATTATCGACAACGACGAAGTGGAGGAAGTTGTGGAGCCTCCTCTTAAGAAGCTAGCATCAGGAAGCTTGCTGATGAAAAGCACGGCGAGTCTTCACGCGATACTATCGGGGAGGAAGCCTACTGACATTGTTACTGTGCCTGAGGTAGAGTTGCGGGATGAGTTAGATGAGTACAACGACATTCGACAGGTAGCGAACAAAGACATTGATCCACTTTGCTGGTGGAGGAAGCATTCGATTCAGTTTCCAAGACTAGGACAAATGGCTCGCCAATTCCTTGCGCAACCGGCGACGAGTGCAGCATGTGAGCGTGTCTTCAACCGCGCTGGGAGGATGCACGACGACTTCAAGAAAGGGTCTTCAGAGTCAACTCTTAACCATGCATTGATGGTTTCTATGAACCCGTAAGGTGATAAGCGGTATGCCTTTCCAATAGTGACTGATTTATGTCATTGTTGATTTATGAATTTGTCGATTAGCTTCCTGTGTTGAAATTGTTTCCTTGTTATGTTATTCGTAGGAGTCTGAAGAAATGTCTTGACAACAGACAAGGTGACAAGGAGTATGAAGAAATGTCGGGAGCATAGTGCCTGAGAAGAGCATAATTTCTTGAACATGAGTCAAATTTGTTTAACATGTAACAGAATTATTCATCCGTTTTGTCTATCGCAAATGCATGCACATTGCAATCTGCATCTTTAATGTGAAAGCGGTGATTGGAATCTACACAAGCCATGTAGATTCCAAAAATCACTTCCACATTAAAACATGCAGATTGCAAACATTTTCGCACGACCAAATAAAATTCCCGGTTATGAAGCACAGTGCCCGAGGGTGGTGTGCCCCCAAAGCACACCTGACAACACACAAAATATGGGCACTGTGTGACGGAGGGTTTTGCCAAGTTGTATGGGATAGAATTGGATTTGGTAAAATCAGAATCATCCGACTGTAATTGATCTTTTTCCTGTACATAGTGTCTCACTTTGTATCTCATCATGCATTCGTGTCACACCATGCAGAGTATCTCACTATGTACTCTAACTCGGAAATTCGGCCGCAACTCGCTAGAGTCGATTGTATGACTCATACTCATTCACGACTGTGGGCGGGAGGTTTCAATTCAAGTGGGTGTCTGTCACTCACAATATCTCAATAGACCGGGACACACGCGTTAAAGATTTCACTCATCTCACCTACATTGGAAGCAGTTCTCAATTCAATTCACCTACGAGAGTTATAGGTTTGGGACATGTCGGGTATGAAAAAAATAGATTCGAAGGACTCGAAATGCCAAAAAAACGTCGAATCCACGCCCTGGTGTGAAGAGATAGCCCGAACGGGACTTGCGGGTGCTGTTGTCGTTTGCCCAGTCAGCGTCGGCAAAGCCTGTGAGTTGGAGACTGTGGTCCGTGCCAACCCCCAACGTCAGGCGCATGTCGATGGTGCCATGGAGGTATCGAAGGACCTTCTTTAGAGCTTGCATGTGGGCGTCCGTGGGCGAAGCTTGGGCTGAGCCGAGGATGCTCAACGCCGTGGAGACATCGGGGCGCGTGCAGACGGCTGCGTACTGGAGACTGCCCAAGAGGCTTGGGTAAACATCCTTGGCCACGCCGGTGAGATAGGGCGAGGACATGTGCGCGAGGCCGGCGAGGAAGCCATGGTCCATGGGAAGGGACGACGGTTTAGCGTCGGTCATGCCGTACTTGGCGAGGATGTCGCGCAAGTACTTGGATTCCAAGGAGACGGTGCGTGCCGAGCGGTCGCGGGTGATGTGCATGCCGAGAAATTGGGAGAGGTCGCCGAAGTCCTTGATCTTGAACCGTTCTCCGAGCTTGGCCTTGAACGATGCAAGCCATGCGGTATTATTGCAAGCTGCAGGGATGTCATCGACGTACAACGCGATCATGGCGAAGACGTGGCCGGTGCGGAAGATGTAGATGCAAGGGTCAGAACGCACTGTTGCCACCCATTGTCGACGAGCCATGCACGGAGGAGCTAGTTGAACTCGCGGGGGGACTGCTTCAGGCCGTATAGGCAGCGCATGAGGTGACACACTTTGGACGTGCCATCGCTGAAGCCGAGGGGCTGGCGGATGTACACGTCTTCCTTAATGGGTGCGTAGAGAAACGCAGTGTCGATGTCAAGTTGGCAAAGCTCAAGGTTGCGGGCGGCTGCGATGGTCACGAAGAGACGCAGGCTGGCCATGCGGATGACAGGAGAAAACGTCTCTGTGTAATCTAGTCCAGCGCGTTGGCTGCACCCTTTGGCGACGAACCGCGCTTTGAAGCGGGAGACGTCACCGGCGGTGTCGGACTTGACTTTGTAGATCCACATTATACTAACTACCATGCGACCCGGGTGAAGGTCAACGAGTTCCCAAGTGCCGTTGTCCATGAGGGAGGAGTACTCCTACTGCACAGCGGCTTGCCACTGGGGGGCATGGGCGCTGTCCAAGGCAGCTCGGTACGATTTCGGTTCCACACACTCCCTGGCGGACGGGAGGGCGACGGCAGTAGGCGATGTGCCGGCAGGTGTGTGAGGGGGACCAGTGATAAGGTCGGGAACGTGAGGGTGCTCGAAGATGTCCTCTTTGGCTTTGCCGTGTTCATGGTCACATCACGCCGTCACGAGAGTCGGGGGGTAGTCGGACACGTGGGCAACCATTTCGCCGTAGCGTAGGGGATGAGAACGGAGCCGAGCTTGGCGAGGGGCTGCATGAGGGGGCATGGGGTTTGGCAATGGTATGTCGATGGGGTGGAGTTGGGGTGAGGTGGCCGGTGCGTCATCCGAAGGGTTGGTGATGGTCGAGTCGACGGAGGGTTGTGCTCCGAAGCCCGCGGTGTCTTCCTGAAAGACAACATTGACGGAAGTGGTGATGCGGCGTGTTTCCGGGTTGTAAACGCGGTACCCGGGTGCGTCAGTGGGGTAGCCGACCATGACGCCACGAAACGCCTTTTCACTGAGTTTTCGACGCAGTTTGTCGAGCACCTTGGCGATAACGGCGTACCCGAAGACGCGAAACTTGGAGGCGTCGGGCACAGATGACGTGAGGAGGGTGAGTGGGATGCCACCAGTGGGGCCGACTGAGCGACTGTACGTGCGGTTGCGGAGGTACACAACAATGTACAACGCATGACCACATGCAGTTGGGAACGGCCATATTGTGGAGCATCGCCGACGCATTGTCCCGGATAGTGCGCCAAGGTCGTTCGGCTTTGCCGAGCATGTGGTGGGCGTATGGGGCACAGGACTGGACCCCGACGCCGAGCTGTGCGCACATCTTGCGGATTGTTGCAGCCTCAAAGACAGAGTCCGAGTCAAATTTTATGATTGGTGCAAACGCGCTCGATTGGGAGTGGTAACGTGCATGCAGGTGCTTGATGTCCAGGAGGACGGTTTCCAACTCCGAACACGCATCGTCTTTGGACTTGAGGAACCGCACCCACATGTAATGGGTGTGGTGGTCAATGACGAGCAAGCAGTAGCGGAGGCCATGTGGGGAGGGGACGTTGACTGGTCCCCATAGGTCAGAGGATAGGTTGAGGAGGGGACGGGAAAGTTCCGCGCATGCAGCGGTGTTGCGCGGTGCAAATGTGGCTTTGTGTAACAAGCATGAATCGCAAGAGACATAGTTTACAGAGCTGGTTAACGCTGGGCTAGTCGGGACACCGTGCGTGTGTCGGGCTCGCAGGCTTTGCATGTTTAGGTGTCCAAACCGACGGTGCCAAAGTATAGGGTCGCACTGGGCAGCAAGGGCAACACTAGGGGAGGGATAATTCACTGTCATTGCGGAGGTAATGGGGGGGGTCTGGCTGGTGGGGGAGGAGGTAGAGTCCGTCTCCGGAGGGCTCTAGCACACCCATTCATGTGGGAACCACAAGCAGACCAGTGTCAGAGTCAGAGGGGAAGATGAATTCACAGCCGCTGTGGGTCTGCATTCAGTTGACACTAAGTAATCGGCCGATGCGCTGAGCAGAGCGAGAGGACAAGTCAGGGGTGTACAACGCATGGATAGTGCGGTGAATAAGCAAGCTAGAAGCAAGTCGGACTGAAATCTGGACGGAGCCACTGCCCTTGACGTCAACACCAACCCCTCCAACGCGCGAGGGAGCGGAGGGGGGTGTGAATCGTACGAAGTCGCCTTTAAACGCGGTGAGGTTGATCGAGCAAGCGGAATCGACTACCCAGTAATGTGAGAGGTTACGACCGGGGGTTAGGGAAGAGGAGAAGGCTACGGAGCTGAAAGGCACACTCACCTCGGTGTCATCGTATTCATCCGTGCACTCCTCGAGGGTGGGCAATCTGTGAGAGTCATCGGCGGGGACGTCGCTCAGCACAACGGCGTGCGCAGAGTGAGAGCCACCAGGGGTGCCGTACTTCTGAATGATCATTTTGCGCTTCGCGTGTGTCCACCGCAAGAGAGCGTCATCCGGGGCAGTGCATGAGGACAAGATGTGGTCCGGGCTGCCGCAAGCGGTACACTTGGTGGGTAGGACGCGACCACCGCGAGGCACACGTGGGGGTGGCCTCGACCGCTGTGTGAACCGCGGCCAGCAGCGACAAAGGCGGAGATGGGAGGCGGTGAGGTGTGGGAAGTTGTTGCGGCCGGGGCGTCGTCCTCGTCCATATTGTGCGTCAGGTGGAGGATGCAGGCCATCACGTCATCAACGGACAACATGTAGTCCGTGTCGAACGCGTTGATGACGCACTGTTTGGCATGACCGTGTAGGCCGTTGTTGGAAATACCGCGCAGCATGAGGAGACCGAGGTTGTGGGGGTGAATGGCAGCGGAACCATCAACCATCTGACATGTCTCGTTGTAGTCGTCGAACGTCTGTCGCATGTAGTGGACATAGTCACTGAATGACTGTCCGGGGCGTTGTCTGACCATCAAGTTGTCCAGCAGAGACAAGGAGCGAGCAAAAGCCGACTGTCGAGACGTTCACACAGAAGGTCCGACGCTGCCGCTGCGCAGTCAGAACGTGCCGGGGAGACGCACTTCATCGCCTGGTCAGCGCGTGGGTTCGCGCTAGCTGCATGAAGTAGCAGTGTGTAGGCGTAGTGTTGCGCCGGTTCGTCTAACCTTACGCCCGAGTCGCGGAGGGCAAGCTGTGGGATGAGGTAAGTGGCCTTGATGGAGAGGAAATTAAGGAAGTTCCTCTTCCACTGCTTGAAGTCCGTGGTGGGCCCCATGGTAGGGACCGACATCTTCATGGACCGGTTGAGGGCGTCCTTGTCGAAACCGGTGGCCTCGCGGGCCGCGCGGCCGATGACCGCCGGGTCAATGGTGGGGCGACGGCCGCCACGGGTGGTGTGCCCACCACGCTGTGTAGGATGCGAATGCCGGCCAAGAAAGGGAGGCGGTGGTCCACCGGAGAAAGGAGAAGGTGGGCCGCCGGGGAAAGGAGAGTGGCCGGCCATTGTAGGCGGCGGGCCGTACGGGTGCGGGTGGCCAAGGGAGGCGGGGACGCGGAGCGGCGGTGCCTCCGGGAAAAAAGGTCCATGATCCGGGAGGGCATACCCTGCAGGAGGGTACAGAGGAGGTGGTGGTAGGTGTTCCGCGGGCAGTCCGTGAGGCTGTGGTGCGGTGTGCGCATCGTGGTGGCGGTGTGCGACATGGGGGTCGCCAACCAAAGCTGCAGCGAAAGCAGCATCATGAGCCGGCTGCGCGTCCAGCCGAGCGCCGGGAAAGGTAGATGCGTGTGTGGGGGGGGGCGGAGGCAAGGAGGTTCAGAGAGTGGTTATCGCGATGGGGGTCGAGCTGCGCATCGCGACGACGCACGGCGGAAGAGGGATCCGCAGGGGCAGCAACAGCATCGGCGGACTGCGCGTCCTGGCGGGCGTTTATGAGCGCCATTTGCCGCAGGACGAGTGCGAGGGTAGCAGGGGTGGGATTGAGAGAGCTCTGCGGAGAGCCGAGGTCAGGGGAAGCAGGAGGCGAATCGGGTGGATAGTCGACATATCGAGTTTTCGGCGCCATTTCGACAGAGGGCGAAAAGGAAGAGCTGAAAAAACGAGCAACGGTAAAAACCGCTAGCCGGACGTGTGCCTAACAGTGGTTTCAGAGAGACGGCCTGATGCCCGCCGACCCCTCGGCCTCATGCCCCGGGGTGTCTCAAAGCACCTTTTCTGTGTCCTCCACCCAGTGTGGGGCACAAGTCGGGGCCACGGCCGGTGCAAGTGAAGCGATACGGTGGCGGCTGAGTCGCTACGATAATATACTAATTAATATGTTAATCTAAGGCTGTCGTGCACTCTGTGTATGCGTATTCACCCGATAGTGTGCCCTCCCCGTCTCCAGCTTGGACTTGTATGCACCCTTTCCACACACGACGGGTGCGTCGGTGTGGGTGGCTGTCTTGCGTCCTCGAGCGGCTGACTTAGGTGGGATGGAGGGTGGTTTTTTTAAAGCGCTAGTTATACTGGCGATACCGCCGACTACAAGGTGAAAGTACTAAGTATCTATGTAAACTTGGCTTCTGCGGGAGAGGTAGCGATCGCAGCTCGCCGAACCACGTTGTCGCGCGCGAGTGACGTGAGGCGGGGGCCAGTAACCTGTTATACCGTGCACACACGATCAGTAAGAAAGGTAACTAACGCATACGTAGTTACAGTCACAGTCACGCAAAGGGACAGTCACAAAGACAACCAGCCCGAGGCGTGGTGTCGGGACAACATAAGTGTTAGAGCTGAAGCCTAGCGACAGCTTTGTACCAGTACAAACAGGTTATCGGTATGTCCGATCTAGACATGCACTAATCATATCTAGAATAGCTTACAGTAGCTATCTGCAACTAATAACTATAAGGTATTACTTACAACATCGACCCCCTCGTGTCTGCCGAGCCTGCCGGGAAAGAACAGGTCGCGGGCCGCTGGGAAGTGCAAAGTTGCGTTTGCAAGACGGGCGAAAGCGTGGTACTACGTTTTGTTCGGCCAGTAGGGGGCGACGACAGTAGCTGCGGCCTGTGATTGGGCAAGTTTGGCGGCCAAAGCCGGTAAGGCGGACCAGGGAGGGTTGCAGTAGTTGTTTTCGCGACGCCATGCTACATCCGACAAGTGCAAGCAGTCGACGTCTTCGCATAGGGGGTCTCTCTAGCGGGCGTTGAATCGGGGCAGTTGAGCGTCTAGCATGGACGCGAAACGGTCAATCGTATGCGGGCCCCACCGGTGCTGAAAGTGTTCGAAAATCCGGGGGTTGAGTTGCCAATCCTCGTTGTCCAATTAGCGGCTTAGCGTGTCTGCCCAGACGTTGGCGGTCGACCGAATGTAGCGCGGGCGGATGTGGATGTCGTTGGTGTCGAGCAGGTACCACAAGCGCCGTAGTTCGGTCATCATGACGGCTGACCGCGACGTAAGCCTGGTTGTCCTCGTGTAGGAGGACTTGCCGGCCTTTGAGTTGCGGTAGAAAAGATTCGACCGCATGTCGCAAATCCCGAAGCTCCTTCCATGTAATGTGTTGGAGGCGGTCGGTAGCGCTCCAAAAACCGCGTGCTTGGTAGTTGGAGTACTCGTTCAGCACGGCCCCCCATCCGTAGTCGCTGGAATCGGCGTGGAGGTAGGCGGTCTCGATGGGCTTGTAGATTGACCGACCGTTGTGTTGAGTGGGGACCGTGCGCCACAGCTCGAGGTCGCGCCGTAGCTGGTGGGTGAGGCGCACGCGTCCCCCCCATCCAGTCCGTGTGGCTAACACGTTGTGGAGCTCGCGTAAAAAGAACCGTGCGGGCGCGATGGCGAGGTAGAGAAACTGAGCTTTTCCTGCGAAGGCCGCTAACTGACGTGTGGGCAGCCATCGAGCGTTCGAAGCCGCTCGGCCGAGTAGGGATGAAGCGTGTTGGGCGAGTTGCTGTAGCTTTGCGGGTGGGGCGCGAAACATGCCGAGATGTAAATCCACCGTTTAGCCTAAGTGGTCGCCGACTTGCATCGGCGTCCACACGCCTTTCTTGGGGATGCGTTGGAGGCCGCGGCTGTCTAGCAGGGCATGGACGCGCTGACGAAGTAGTACCGCGTCGTGGTAAGAGTCCGCCAAGAAAAGAAAGTCGTCCATGTAGGGGAGGAGTCTTGTACCGCGCCATCGAGCGTTGCGGAGAAAAAGTTTGGACGGCCGGCGCGCGCTGTCGGGCGTAGACGCCGGCGTGGGAGTAAGCGGGCGCCGTAAGTGGTTCGTGAACACTTGTGTTAGCTTGCAAAATTGGTAAGCTGAGCCCGACCATCCCATTGGGAGGCATGCGAGGCGCCATAGGGTGCCGCGGTAGTTGACCGTGAAGTAGTCTCGGTCTTCCTCCCGGATGCCAAGGGTGTAGTACCCATCGGCGAGGTCGAGCGAGACGAAGTAGTCGCCCGGGCGGGACAAGTGGCGGAGGTGCTTGAGCGTCTCGCAAGTCAGGTTGTAGGTTGAACAATAACGGTTGAGTTCCCGAAGGTCGATAATCAAACGCCACTGGTTGCTTCCGGGCTTGGGCACCAAATACATCCGGGAAACGTAGCGAGGGTTGTTTGAGCGCTCCCACGCGCCGCAAGCTTCGAAGCGTGGTAGTTCCGAGTTTAGAAACTCGAGTTGGGCTAGTGTTGCGTCTAGCATAGAGATGCCGTGGTTGAAAGGCTTGGGACGTACGCCGTGCTTGAACTTCACGCGTACGCCGTGGCGGATCCAACTTAGGACTTGTCCGCTCGCGCCGATGCGCTCCCACTCCCGCCATCATCGACGCACGCGGTGGCGCATGAAGGAAGATGTCGGGGAGCAAGAATCGGCGCGGCGGGCCATGCCGTCATTTCTTGGTCGAGGGTTTTGTCGGGTCGGTCGGCTTGGCGAGGGGGATGGCGCGGGCTGCTGCTGCTGCTGCCGCGGCCTTGCGTTTGTCGGCGGCTGCCTTGCGGGCTCTAGCGTCGGGGCATGTAGGCTTGTCCGGTGTGATCCTCGCGAACGCGGCGCCGGCAGCTGCCTTGCTAGCGGCATGTAGGCTGACTTCCAGCGTGCGGTCGACGAACGCTTGGCGTAGCGCATCCAGTGGGCCGGAGACCGCGGTAGGGCGTGGGCGACAGAAGCGTTCGTGGGCCAGTTCGGCAAAGACGCGGTCCGCATCCGTGCTCGTTTGTCCGCCCTTGGTGAGGCGGAGGAAGCCCAATCGAGTACGGGCGGCCTCCTCCGTCGCTGTGTGGGTGCGATGACCCGCTCTGATGAGGGCAATCGTTGCCGCCTGCTCAGCCGATAGAGGTGGGCCGTGCGACAGCGTGTCCAAAGCCTCGCTAATTGCCGCGTTGGCGCAACTGTCGAAGAAGGCATAGCACCCGATGTGAAGGTACTCGTCGTATGCTGATTGGGTGCGCTTGTCGCTTAGAGCGCGGGCGGTGTCGTCTATCAGTGTTCACAGACGTGGCTCCCCGACGTCGCGTGGGGGACGTTCGAGACCGGCCGGAATGACTTCGCCGTAGTAGGCGAAGTCGACGAAATCGGACGCGGAGGGTTCGGGTTCGTCGTCAAGCATGTCGATAGGTGGCTCAGGGACCCCCTTACCACCCTCCGTCGCTGGGGTCGCGTCGGCGGGAATGGACGGCTGTTGATCAGTAAAAGCAGGTGTGGCTCTTGTCTGCTAGAGCTGTGCGAGTAAGGCAGCGTTAGCCGCCAAAAACTGCTCAATAATCCGTTGTTCCAATGCCAAAACTGCCGTACGAATCTGTTCGGCTGTGCGTTGTTCGATCGAAATAGCATTCGGGTCGGCCGCTGCGGCGGACGTAGACTGCTCAGGCTGCATGTTACGTAACTGCGTAGCTGAACGAGGGGAAGTGTCGCGTGACGCTCAAGTGCGCATGGGACGATGGTAAACTGACACCCTGCTCGACTACGAGAGTCGAGACTGCATTCGCGCGAAGCCGAGATTGGCTGAGCGCGAAAGCATAGAGTGCCTAGGCTCGTGGCTAGCTGCGGCTTATAAGGCTCGGGCTAGCTAGAGCTGACCGTTGGGGAAGTCGTTGGTTGTTGGTTGCGTCTAACTGCTAAGGCAAGGTGGTTGCCCTGCAGGCGAGACGCGCCGCTATTAACGGTAACATTAACCGCTAGTGTTACTATCCCGTACACATGGGAGTTGGATATGCAAACCTCTAGATTCAAATCAATCTTACCAGATGTTTAATTAGACTACACGGGGAGTTAAGATTAGCACGCGTTGCCATGACGCTTCGCAAGTATAACCGTCCAGGCTAGCGTTAGAGGCGTTGCCTTAGTAATGCAGAATTCCGAATTTCCGACGCGCCGCACACAACGTTAGACCAGCTTTTGCTTTTTGTGCGAACACATATCTCCCAAACTGCATCTACACTCAAGCAGTCTAGCAAGGTGTCTAAAGATCTCTATCTACCTACCACCGAGTGTGTAAGAATACCTCCGACATAGCCATGTTAGACTCTTTGCATGACCACTTGTATCCAACTGTTGAATTTCTTGAAGTAGATTCCGCCATCCATGCACAAGTCGGTTGATGAGGAGCCGACTAATTTACGCATGCGAGCTCCGCCTCCCGCGACGAACCTCGATGGACTTCATGTTTCCCTTGCCGAAAGTCAACGTAAGGCAATTGTGCAAGCACATCGTCAAGACGGAACTAACCCGAGGGGCTTGGAGGACTTACTTGAGTTTCATCCGCAACGCTTTTTGATGTTGGGACTAGACGCCGGCACCTACAGCGCAGTCATTTGGGTCACGTCTTAATTTGGTGGTCATGCGTTCGATAGGTGGTTAAATGCCAAGACTAGAGGACAAGTCCCGCGAAATTTTATTCAGTTGGTTGATGAATTGAAGAAGACGACGCTTCTGCCTAACATTCGGGACAATGCCATTAACTCTTTGATAGCTCGAAATCAAGCTAATAAGTCCTTCCACGAGTAAACTAGACTCTTCAACGACTACGATAGGCGCTCTAAGACCGGCATGAGCGATGACGTTTCGTGCAACCGTTTTATTAATGGCATGAGTAATGTTACTCTCGGGACACACGCCATGTCGCACCCGGCAAAGTCGGTTACATCTAACCATTGTGGAGTTGCATAATTTTCTGAACAGCCTAGTGTAGACTCTCCACATTTGGGACGCGTTGAACAATTTCAAGACGACACTTTTGGCAATGGTGCTAGCCGTGGTAATGGGAGGCATCCAAAAAACAATGGAGGTGGAAATGGCAATGGTAATGGAGGCAAAAACCTCGTCCGGACGAACATGAAGACGGCTCGAAGGACAGAGTGGACAAGCAAGATTGATGATGGCCAAGCAGCCCCGATGATGGACAAGAACAGTCAGCAACTACGAATTATGCTCATCTTGCACCGCTAAATGTAGCAAAGGCTTAAAGGCTTTACTACCTTCGGTTTCAGTGAAACCTTTTGAGGAGACGTCAACTGCAATGAGACGTCCTACAATCTGTAAAGCCGGATGTCTTCAACGGAGTAAGCAAAGGTTGAGTAGTAGTCATGTAAAAAACTCGACGTTCGTGTGACTGGAAATGGACGATTCGGTCGATACTCCTTTGCACGAACAATTCTTTTTCACCTGGGAGGGTTGTGCCGATGACGAGGGATTCAATGTGCACGGGGACTTACCTAACTATTCTCCATCCGACTCGATATTGGCGAGAGATATGTCTTGCAAAAGGGTTTTATTAATTTGCCTTGGTAGCTCGCGGCCCAAATCGGAGAATATTTGGAGAACTGTTGGCGTACAACAATGAAGGCCACTCTCGCGACTTTTCTTCTTCCTAAGTGGGCTAAGTTCATCAAACTCACCGCCATCTGGAAGTTGTACCACGAGTTTCATGCCCGCATGCCAATATTCACTCAACAATCGCCTTTGAATGCTGCGCTTCATGAGACGGTGGCGCCAACTCCTTGGCATGTACATTTGTGGCCGGTGGATTCGGAATGTCCGGTTCCGCCTACCGAGCATATAAACCCGACGGAAGACCTACATGCGGACGATTTGGACTTCATCGCTAAGAAGCGATTGGCAGACAATGTTTCTTTTGTTGTTCTGACGGAATACACGTAAACTCGTTCTGTTCTGCAATTTTTTTGTCGGTTACTAATTTAGATAGCCAACGTGAGCAAACACCGTTGGCGGATTGCTATGCGACGCTCGATTGTGTGTCGGAAGACATTGTTACGCGGATCGGATTATAAATACCTAAGTCGTATACCAAGACTCATGTGCGACTTGCTAATGGCCCGAGAGTTGCTTCGACCAAGGTGTGTGACGTGTCTTTCACTCTCACTCAGCACGAATTTGTTCGACGTTTCTGTTGGATATGGAAAGAGATAGTTACACTTAGGTCGTGCTGGACCCACAAGGGGCCCGGGTGTGGTGACTTGACAAGTGAGAGGATAGAGATGGCAGCCGGCGAAGGCACCGGTAGGGCCGGCCGACCGCCACTAACGGGGAAATAGAGAACCGCTAATAGGATAACATTAAGTCCTAAGCTGACAGATACTTGCTTTGTAAATAAGCACTAGGCAGCATGATGCTAGTGCTAACAGTTCCACGTTCTTCTTGACTTGCATGCTGCGGATATTGTGTTGATTTTACCATGGTTGGACGATTGACAAGCGACACTTCAATTTTGTACCGATCGTTTGTTTACATTGGCGGACGGTACCGTTTTTTAGACTCAAGCGATAGATCGACGACCCGAGTGCCTACTTCTGTCGCTTCCTGTAGTCCACAAGCCAAGGAGAAAGTCGGCTAAAGCTAACGGAGAATTTCGCGGTTCGTTTAACGGCTGTTGGACATCGACCTTCAACGGAATTACATATGGGTGACGAACCACACGAACAACATCGAGAAGACTTGTGAAACATGTTGTTTGACGACTTCCCGGAATTGTTCAACCGGTCGACTCGCCACCTCTCAATCGACCTTCGGACCATCCGATCGACACCAATGGAGCTATGCGAGGTCAAAGGCTTCACGGCGTGTCGCATGCTGAGAAGTAGGAACCCAGTCGACAGCTAAAAGACGCCGTGGACAATTGATGGGTCGGCCTAGTCTCAGCGAGTTTGGATCGCCGATTTTGTTTCTCCGCAAAGCACATAGCTTTCGTCGATTGTGCATCGACTATAAAACATGCATGAATCTACCCGGAAGGATGCCTACCCGGTGCCTCGTGTGGAAGACGCCCCAAACGAGTGAAAGGACGCAAATTTCTGCACTCATTTGGATTTGGCGTTTGGATTTAGGCAAGTTCGAGTACATGAAGAGGACGTCCTCAAGACCGCATTTTTCATTCCGGATGGATTGCTGGAATGGGTGGCCATGCCTTTTAAATAGTGCAATGCTCTAGCGACCTTCCATCGCATGATGAGCGAGATTTTACTATATTTTTACACGCGATCAATGCGGCTTACTTGAATGCCGTCTGAATGTACACCCGTACGATATAGGAGCACAATGAACATCTGCGTCTTGTTTTACAACGTTTCAAGGAGGAAGCTCTAAAGCTGCGTCTTGATGAATGTTTTTTTGGACTACAAGATATGGAGTACCTTGGCTACACTGTTTTTTGGCGGAATGCTTTCCGTCTCGATAACGAAAGTCAAGTCCGTCAAGGATTGGCCGGTGCCTAAGACACAACGCGAAGTTTGCAATTTTGTTCAGTTATGCATTTTTTGCGTAAAGTTCATTCACCACTTAAGTGATGTGCCGACGCCATTAACATACTTGTTAAAGTCTGTTCTACATTAACATACGCCATTAACAGGCTTGTTAAAGTCTGAGCCGCTGCGGGTTGTCATGACACCTACATGCATGGAAGCCTTCGAGAATCTCAAGCCGCGACTCGCCAAGATCTCCCGCTCGGACCGTCCGATATGTTTTTCGCGGTCAAATACTAATGGATACAATCCTACTCTGTGGGGTGGGGCATGTACATTAAGAGCGTTTGCTGCGAGGGGGGTACGACCGGATCAGCGGTGGGACGCAAGCGTTGGAGCAGGTGGTGGCCAGCCGGGAAGTACCGCCACGAAATGGCGCTCACTCGCTGTCGACTAGCCTTGTGCCAGTCGAGCCGTCCCGGGGGGAGAGGCACGACATGATAGAGACCGGAAAGCCTTGTACGGAGGCCTTTTTTGGACACTAGTATAATGCCCGTACCCGGCGTCGAACTAGTTGGGAAGCAACACCAAGGCGGGGCGCTCACTTGCCCTAGCTACATCGCCCGGGGGGGGAGTAAGCTTGGGCGACAAGGAGGTTGGTCGCGACGGGGGGAGCGACACGATCTGGCGACGACGACCCTCCGGGTCGGCGCCGCTGGAAAACCCCGCACGGAGGGTTTTGATTCGGTGGACGCGTGATCAAAGGGGGGACTACCGGACGGGTGGAGGTCGGACTACCAGACATGTACCCGGGTACAAGACAGAGGAAAAACCGGGGAAATAAGCGGAGAAAATCTAGGCGCGGAGGCATGAGCGCCCGTTCTTCCCTATGTCTTTGTGTCTCGGCCCCCCCTCACCTGCCCTCGAGGTGACGGAAGACCTCGACAAGAGGAACGTCGCGTCGGTGGGCGCGGCAACGACCTTGGGACGGGGCTACGGGATGCGGTAGCGGGATCGACGAGCGACCACGTGAGGAGGGGTTTTCTGCTATTCTCTCCCCTCCTATCCTCGGCGAGACAGAAGTCACGCGGGAGCTAGATTAGGCTAGCCCGTCGGCCTTCCCAAACGCCGACCGGCCTAGGCCGGCCGACACCCCGGTTCGGCGGGAGCGGGCCGTGCATCGTGAAAGTCGAGCAGCACTTTAGTTTTGCATTTCTTGACAAGTGGATTTATCATTAGATCTTTTTCTTGATTACAAAATTTTACGTTGTTAGTTTCCTCTGGCAGGGGGGGGGGGGGGGGGTCAGCTCAACTCATACGCGACGTTTACCGTGGCTACATATGCTCCGTCAGTGGGAATTGGAGTTGTCTTAGTGAAAGATTAGGGAGGAGGCCTTCAACCAGTCTCTTATTGGGCGTGTATACTTATCAATGCGGAGCGTGGTAACTCATACTCAGCTTACGACTCAAAAGATGTGAAGCCGTGGTAAAATGGAGACATTATCTTGAAGGTTGCTCCAAGTTCCTCTTGGTATAGGATCACGACACACTGCGACATCTGGTCAAGCAACCGAATGATCGGTTGATCAAACGGCATGCGTGCTACGTTCGCGAATTACAACCGTTCACGGAGGTATAATATGGGCTATCGCAAGGGATCAAGGAACGAGGCTAGCTCTTAGTAGAGCCGACGGGCAAATTTTTACGCGCAAGCAAGTCTTTCATTATTTTGGGATAGTGATGTGCCAAGAGATTAAATTCTCGAGAACAATCCCAGCTGCCGAGAAGTCATGACGTCCCGATGGTTACATACGTTGTGCCGATCATTGTGCCCTACCGCAGCACGTAATAGATAGAATGCTTGAAATGTTGCACCCAAGGCACGAGAGCCATGAGCCTCTATGGCGCTTGATTACACGGGGTAGCCCGGGTCGCATGCCTACCGGATGACACCGTTTCATGTAAGCCGGAGCTTTTTCGGACACCGCGTGAGAGCGTTATGGCTCTACCATGTAACACGAACATGAAGATAATTGTGTAATCAGAGTGCCATAGATATACACTCTTCCCATAAAGCCCGTTACTAGCGGCACGCATTTAATTACCCGCCACCCACAGCCGCGATGGCCATGCAATTTGATTGGGGGGTAGAGTAATGACTTTCGAGCAACACACCACGGCGCGGTGTTCACTGACGTGAGCACCTCTATCGGCACGCTCCGAGTATTGTGGGCACACACGTTGGATTTGCGGCCGAAATTTTGCAGGCCGAAATTTATGGATGTGCAGGTTATGCACGCCTCTATGCGTGGCTCGGTGCACGTAGTGTCACGATAAGCCGGGAGACTACTCGACATTGGGCTTTCAGCATGTTTGCACAACTGCACGAGTATCCGCCGAGTGTGTTGCGCCCGGCCGCCTACAGAGCGGCAATACCGGGAATGGCATATCGTGTGCACTAGGTTTTCTTACCAAGTGCCCGAAAATACAGCCAAGGAGCACGGGCTAGGGACCTATTGGGCTTGAGGGACGGTTGACTTGGAGTGTAAGCACCCTAGCGCGCGGATTGCTGGCCTTTCAAGCTTTCGCATCGCCGGGCGTGAAATATGGCGGGGAGCTTTCAAAGTATCCTAGCACGGGCCTTGGTTTGGCATGCGGCAAATGGCACGGCACCATGCCAACTTGGGGCATGAAATGGGTGACGCCGTGAATAGACGAAATATAGAGCGCTGATTGTTGAGCGTATTGGCGGAGCGGGTGTGCGGGTACCACCTGTCTAGGGGTTGCTAGCCCCGCGCGAATGTGGCAGATTTTGAAACCCTAAAAACTTTAGTTGGCTGTACGAGGGGCTGGATGGCATCGGACGGCGGATTTGACGCGAAAACCGGCCGGTTGGCGTAAATTAAGTTAAACACTTATATACGTGCTTGGGGGAAGGGCTTCCATTTGCAACTTAGTTGGCTCGAATCAGACACCGTACGGCAAAGTTAGGCATTTTTAAGCCTCCCAAGCATTGGGTTTCCGGCCCCTATCCCACCCACGGCAAGCATCTTAACGGCACATGCCATCACACCCACGTGCTCCCATGTTTGCGGACAGCATGCTGGGATCATAAAAACCGCGTGTTGTGTCGCCGATTTCGGGAGTTTTCACGAGCCAAAGTGCGGAAAATCCGAATTCCGGGGCGCCCGAATCATGGTATGCCCCGAAATCGGGGTTGATCCGCAAACCCTAATACGTCAGTTCGTAGTCGTGACGGGCCCCATTTGTGCCCTGCTTCCCCCTTTACTTCACCGTCAACACAATTTTTGGTCCGCCTTTTCAACGAGCAAAAGTCCAGTTAAGCCCTAGAAACCCTACATGGTAAACACCCGCCCTACGCGAAAGGCCCTATTTCACTAGCAACGGACTTTATGGGAAGAGTGTATACGTATATTCGGTAGGGGGCAAATCCGCAGGAAAAACATTGAAACAACGCCAAACCATACCTGCGTTAAAATCAACCATGTTTGGCATTTGCATTCGGGCAACTCTTTTGAAGGTGCATGTAAGCACCGCAAGAAAACCACGGCCTTAATTATTTATCGCCTGGTACATGTGCGAGCCGTGGACGGGGCTTGTTGTTCAAAAGGTACGCGCTCTCAACGCTAGCTAGGATGGCACCTTAAGGGCGACTAAGGACATCCAAGCGTGCGAAACGGTTGTTGTGTCCATGAGGAGCATATGGACTATTAGGAGGTGGACGGCCATCGGGGCAAGCGCATGTGGCCTTAGTAGTTTTTTACGCGAGAACATCGGGTGCGAACGACATATCATAACCATAGACCGGGTCGCCTCTATACATGTCTGCCGTGAGGCTATCATGCCTATGAAAAGGTAAAGAACCACATTTTCCTCATAAATAGCACGCATGCAATTGTGAATCGAGCGTCCTAAAGTGATACCGCCGCCATGAGCGTCTCTTATTGTCTTTAAGGTCGACTATGGTAGACATTATAACTGCCTCGTCTTTATCGGGGTCATCCCGAACTAAAGATTCGTAAACCCACAGTGTCGATAGAAACATCGACAAGGAATTAAATTATTCCGTTCTTATGCGATTGATTTTACCGGATTTATCCAAGTATAAGTATTGCAACAAGCTCACTAGTATTACCACAACATGAAATGGGACGGCGTCGGCATGTTAGTTTCACCACAGCCCTAGCGGTTACGCGTGTCTGACGACCGTGGTTTCACAAAAATCAATACAATAAAGTTAATTTTTATGCACTATCGCAGCACGTATGCCCTCCGACCCGTTAGTGGCAAGGGACAAGCGATTTACCTTAATGTGTCAATTATAGCACATAAGAAATAGTTTAATTTGGCACGTTGGCCATTAGCCGCAAAGGCGTTTAGTTACACGGGGTAGCCTCCACCGCATGCCTAACAAATTACATAGTCTCATCTAAGCGGGGGCTTCTTCAAACGCCGCGTCAAAGCGGTATGGTTCTGCCATGTAACATCGAACATGAAGAGAACTATGCACTCAAGAGTGTCATGGTCGCGGAGGCGTTTGCTTACACGGGGTAGATAGGCTAGCAAGTCTACCATATGCTATAGTTTCACATAAGTTGGAGCTTCTTAAGACGCCGCGACCGTGCGGTCCGGCTCTACCATGTATCACGAACACGTTGAGAAAACAAACTCGCTATAAATGTTATAAATATGTACAAGCTACCTTGAGGGGACAGCCCCGCAGGGGACATAAAGCCAAACGGTTGGTGCTCATACTTAAGTCCGTTTAACAACTGCACTAGGGCAGTGTTTTCGAAGGTGTCCGTAAGCACCGGATGAGAAGCACGGGCCTAATAATTGTCTATCACCCGGTAGAGGGGCAAGGTGTGGACGAGGTTGATTGTTCAAATAGGTAGGCTCAAATTGTACCACTAGCTCCTAATGCATTACTCGCACCGGGAAATTTAGGTCGCAGAATTTCTGAATGATCTTGTCTCATCCGAGCATGAGCTCAAGCACAAGTCACCACAAACATTTGGCTTGACTTCATTCATGATGCTACATGAAGATTGACCGCAAGAACCACTAGCCACAAACGCAATAATCGAACAGGGAAATCAGTGTGGAAGAATTTCCGGATAATACGGTCTCATACGAGCCCGAGCTCATGTGTCACCGCGAGCGGTGGACATATCTCCATTCATGAGTAGCGAAATATGAAGATAATGCACAATGGCCACGAGCCTCATACGTAATAAATGCACATTAAAGTAACCGGGTTGCAGAATCTTTGGATGATATATAGTCATCCAAGCGGCGCCCGCCGGCGGCGCAGCGGCGGCGGCCCCGGAGAGGGGTGCGCTCGCAGGCCCGTCGGCACCAACCTCTACCTCCACGCTGTGGGCGCTATTAACCCCATAGCCGTGCCATGCCTGGCACGGTAGGGGGCTGAGCGAGGTACCGACAGCTGCGTTCCGCGGGATCAGCAGCTGTCGGGAAGCCCGGTACGGAGGGTTTTGGAAAAACATAATATCCGTACACCGACACATGAATCTCCCGCTCGGCTAGTCCGATATGTCTTTTCCGCGACTAAATACTCGCAGATACTCTCCCGACGATGGGGCGGGGGCGGCGTTTGCGAAAGTTTTTTGGCGAAGAAGGGTACGGACGGATCGGCGGAGGGACGAGGGTCTTGGAGCTGGCGGCGGACAGCTGGGAAGCTGCGCTAGGGCACGGCGCTCGCTAGCAGCCGCCAGCCATGCGAGCGCCTTAAGTCTCCCTTGGGGGCGAGGCCTGATGCTACGCAGGACGGAGGTGGGTCGCAGCCGGAGGAGCGGCACGGTCTGGCGGCGGCGGTCCTTAGGATCGCCCGCCGCCGGAAAAGCCCGGTACGGGGGGTTTTTGGAAAAAATCCCGTACCCACCATCTTTAGAGGACCGGCGACTCGATCCATGTGTTCTTCCAACCCCTTCCCTAGTCGGTACCCGGTTATCGATAGGCTGCCTCACGCAGTGTGCCTAGGGTTATCGTAACGGCACACTGCTCGTAAAGGCGGCCCCCTAACAACGTAAACCACCGGGGGAGGGTACGGACGGCCACAGCGCGATCAGATAGGTGTTGGAAACAGACGGAACAAGGACAGGGGACATGAGAATATCTGGCTCGGAGGCATGAGAGCCAGCCGGACACCGTCTGCAGCCTAGTTATTTTCTCTTCTCAGCCCCCGAAGGAGGAGAGAAGACTCGGCTAGGTGGCGCGCTGCGTCGAGAGGAGCAGCTAATACCTCGGGCGGGGTTGAGCACGGATCGAGACGGGACCGACGACGACCTAAGCGAGGGGGTTTTTCACCTGCCTTTCCCCCCTAGCTCCGGCACGACCGGAGTCGCACAAGGGCCGAGGTCAGGCAGGCTCGCCTCGACCAGCTCAAGCTAAACAACCTTGCTGATTAGCGACCCCGCAGCGGCTGGAGCAGGCCGCGTATCGTGGAGACTAGCGACACTTTTTCATTTCATAGTGTACCCAAAAAAATACGTATAGATCAGAAAATGAGAAATACCTGGTTACCTGTATGTTTTGGACGGTATCGTCACTGCCAATGGAGAGTGTCAAAGTTGAGGGGGCAATAAGGAATGCTTACACTCGGTGAGTGACACTGTATGTCATCTCACCCCCAGCAAGTGCCTAGCACTTGCCTATCATATGACACGTACTCACCTTTTGGTGAGCACACGCCAAAATATATTCTGAGCCTTTAGATGATATCTAACGCTCAGCAACTTGCCACCATCAGCAACCTAATCCTCTCTATTGTTGATTGGCTTATCATCTTATTGTGCTGAGTCACAGCCGTACTATCACGATGCTACTTGACCAACATTGCTGTGTAGCAACTTGATTACCACACAAGACCATGTCTCGCAACACTCCCCCTTGCTACGCAGGCAATCCCATGATGGCATTGCACAACTTGCCATGCCTTGCACTCACTAATTGCTTGGTAAGCACATCAGCAAGCATGTTCTCCGTCGCACAATATTGCACTTCGATGTCTCCGCTCTCCACCTTCTCCCGACAGAAGTGGTACCTCACGTCCATGTGCTTGCTGCGTCCGGTCGTCATGCTATTCTTGCTGAGTGCAATACAACTCTGATTGTCCTCGTGAATTGTGAGGGGAGACCCGGAGTCTTGGTGAAACTCGTGGAGTAGTTGCTTCAAAAACATCGCCTCCTGAGTGGCCGCTGTCAGCGCCATATACTCTGCCTCTGCTGTCGACAACGCCACAGTTTGTTGCCGCTGACTTTTCCAACTCACCGCTGCACCGTTGAGCATGAACACATACCCCGTGCGAGAGCGCCGCTCGCCAATATCACTCGCGTAGTCAGAATCTGACCATCCTACCACCTTTGATGAGGGTGCGCCACCGTACATCAACACCGATTCTGCGGTCCCCTTGAGGTAGCGGAGCACCCTCTTGGCTTGCTCCCAATGTGACTGAGAGGGGTCGGACATGTACCTACTAAGGTGGCTAACAGCCATGGTGATGTCGGGCCGTGTGCTTACGGAAGCGTACAACAAGCTGCCGATCAAGCTTTGGTACGGCACTAGACCGGGAGGCAACCTTGATGTCGACGTCTCCACACAAATTCTCAAAGCACCGACCGCCATAGGTGAGCCCACCGGCTTGCAGCCCATAATGTTGAAGCGCTCCAACATATCGAAGACATATTGCTGTTGTCCAATCCTGATGGTGCGGCTGCCACGATCACGCTCGACTGTCATGCCAAGCAACCAAGACACTGGACCGAGGTCTTGCACGTTGAACCTTTCGCCGAAAGCCGACTTGAACCCAACGATGAAGCTCCCCGCTGATACGACGATGATGCTGTCGTCCACGTACAACGCCAAGACATAAAGCTCACCCTCCTTGATGAAGACGTAAATGCCGGGATCCACCTTGGGTTGGGTAAAGCCATACTCCTCTAGCCATGTTGTGATGGTCTTATTCCAGTTCCTTGGAGCTTGCTTGAGGCCATACAATGATTTCTTCAACAAGCACACTCGCTCCTCGCCATTGATGTCGAAGTGACGGAATCCTTCCGGCTGCCTCATGTAGATTTCCTCCTCGATATCGGCCTCCAAAAATGCCGTCACCACATCAAGCTGCTCCACCTCCCAATCATTATAAGCAGCAAGCGCGAGCAACGTTCGAATAGAAATCACCCTCACTGCGGGAGCGAAGGTCTCGTGGTAGTCCACACCCTTCTCTTGAGTAAACCCGAGTGCCACAAGTCTTGCTTTGTACCTTGTTATCTGTCCATTGGCATCGCGCTTCAGCTTGAACACCCACTTGGAATCTACGAGTTTGCAACCGGCAGGACAAGGGACCAATGTCCAGGTTTTCCGAGATACAAGTGAGTCGTACTCGCTCTTGATAGCTGCCTCCCACTCCCCCGATTGGGGACTCCTCAGCGCTTGCTTGTATGACACCAGCTCTTGAACGGTCGGGCTGCTGGATGACTTAAAAGCCGCGGTACTTCCCGTAGTCCATTCATCTCCCGAAGCGCCCGCTGAGCGGAGATTATACCTTGGACTGAGTACGCATTGCTGTGGTGCGGCAGTGGATCGAAGATTATACCTTGGACGTGGAGTCTCCCCCGAATGCATGTCCCGTTCATCTTCCGTCGACCCGGAATGCTGCCGCGACTCCCGTAGCGGCGACTCCCCCGAAGGTGTATCCCGTTCTTCGATGCACATGGTGCGCGGGATGCTGTCCTCTTCATCATCAGTGCGTTGCTCCGCATTGCTCTCCCCCATGGAGAGGACTGCAGCCTCATCGAACACCACGTTACGGCTGCTCACCACCCGACGAGTAGCAGGATTGCACACCAACCACGCAGGCGATTCGGAAGCATAGCCCACAAAGACACCCTTCCACGCGCGATCGTCAAGTTTGCGGCGTTGAGACTTGTCAACGTGGACACAGGCCGGACAGCCGAAGACCCGCATGGAGCTCAAATCAGCTCGTCTACCGGTCGCCAAGGTGAAAGGTACACCGCCGGCTCCGCTACTATGCACACGGTTGCGGAAATGCACCGCAGCGGCCATCGCTAGAGCCCAATACGATTTAGGCAGCGCGGCTTGCCGGATCATTGACTGCGACATCGGGACCAATGTTCCCCACTGCCGCTCAATCCGGCCATGTTGCCAATGCGCGTAAGGGGCAGTGATCTCCACAGCGATGTTGAACTCATCCAAGAGGTTTCGGAAGGCAGCACCTAAGAGCACCGTGTCATTGTCCACCCTAAGACGACGAACCGTGTGCCCAAGAGAACGGATGGTAGTCAACATGAGACGGAACGAGGCGGGAGCCTCATCCTTGGAGCGGACCGCATCATGCAGCATGAAACGGCTCCGGAAATCAACCGCACACAAGCTGTACCGCCGTCCTCCCAAGGATGGAACACTCATAGGACCGCAGAAGTCTAAGCCGAGGACCTCAAAGACACCAACGTTCCGGTCAGCCGGCTCACGAGAGATACGGCGGACGTGCGACTTACACACAGCACACGTCTCACAAAAGCCCAACTTCTCCGACGCAGAAAACGCCACACCCTCCACCTGAGTGGCCAAGAGCCCGTCCAATTGCGACTCGCCAAGGTGACCGAGTCAAGAATGCCACAACCGTTTTTCCAATGGCGCAGTGGCGACCGAAGCGGTAGTCTTTGACGAAGCAACCCGCGCCGGCAACCACACCAACAAATGCGCGCGCTCCAACGGAACCACCACGCCACCACCATGACCGGCATGAAGACGAAGGTGGTCCACGGGATCAGCTAACACCACGCTATGACCTTGTCGCCGAGCTTGGGTGAGGCTGAAAAGCCGATGGTAAGACCACGACGCACGACGGGATAGCTCAGGAACGTGGAGCACATTCTTTAGCGTGGCAGGAATCTCCTCTCCATCTTCAGCCTTCACAATGATGCGGACCGAGCCCACTACAACAGCGCGGGCGCTGATTCTCTTCATCCAACGCCGGTCGGTGAGCGCTCGATACTCACAGAAGTCACGGCGCACACTAGTCATGTGATGGCTAGCGCCGCTGTCGGCCAACCACATCCACGTTTCCCCATCGCGCTCGAACATGTGTCGAGCCTCGGAGAATGGCCTCGCAGGGGTAGCTGTCACGTCCATGACCGCTGGAAAAGCAACCGGGGAGTCAACTTGCGCAGAGTTACCTCCGGTGTTGTTGACGGGGCACTCGGACCTGCGATGGCCCTTCTTACCACAGCCATAGCAAACATCACGAAAACTTCTCGCTCCGCCTCTGCCATATGAGGTACGACGTCTAGTCGCAGCTCCTTGAAGAGATTTCAGTTGGTCTTTGAGCTCGGAGACTTGCCGCTTCAAACGTTCAGTCTTTGAGTCATCATGAGACGCTGCAAAAGCCGTAGGCGTTGGGGGCTCCGTTGTATGTGATTGCGCACGACTCTCGATGCGCATGCCCTTTTGACGAAGATCCCGCTTGACGGTATCCATGTTGAGGTCGTGTACGTCCCACGTGTCGGTGATGGAGTGGTATTCGCTGCGCATGCCCTTCACCAAGTACATGATGATACGCCGGTCTTACGTCCCCAACTCGGGCAAGCTGTCGTTGCAATCGAACTAACCGGTTCAGGTATTGAATGCCGCTCTTGCCGTCCGCTTGCGGCGTTACCAAGTCCTGCAATAGTTCCGTACACCGGTAAGTACCATCGTCCTCATAATGATTGACTAACGCAGTCCATGCAGTGTGGCCGCAGGTCTTGTCATCCTCGCTAACATTCTCGATAATGGAAAGGTCGTCCTCCGGCAGCGCAAGAATCAATGTGGAGTACATGTCGACTTGTTGTTGAGAGGAAGCGGCACCATCCGACGACAAAGCCGGAGCCCACTTCTGCATCAAGCCAAATGCACGGAAACGTTTCTTCCACACATCAAAATCTCGTCTCTCCCCACTGAACTTGGGTAGTTTCACGGAGTCCATAGCCGGTACATCGGATGCGCTCGCAAGAGCACCAGAAAATCAGGAAAAATGCCAACAAGAAGGGCACCAAGTACCGGTGAAGAGGCGGGCAACACGGCTCAGAAAAGGAGACGACAAAGGGCTGACCGAAGACGCAGTTGTACTCCCGGAGTCTATACAGCCAAGGCAATCAGAAACGAGTCTCAGAAGGTCGGTCAAGTGACGTCGTACAGGAGTGCTAGTACACTTGTGGTAAGATGCCTTTCCAAAAATTCAGCCAGACAACTATAGGCTTTCACGAGAAAAGAAACTGGCGGGTGACAAGCTCCGGAAGCGAATAAAATTCCAGAAAGCGCCAAGCTATAACAAAGGAAAGCAAGCGGATCTTCACGTCACACGAGCCGGCGTTCGGGGGTTCAAGCCGGCTCCAAGCGACACAAACAAGCCGCTACCAGCCGGGTATCGAAGTAAAGCTACAAACACAAGCAAGAGCTAGCCACTTTGTGAGCCAGCCGCACCTCACGTATCGTGCGACACCACAAAGGTATACCACTCTTCGAGAAGCAAGCTCTAGGTTGCCGTAAAGACAAATGACTCCAACAAGTAGCAGCTAGAGGGCCCATAACATGTCAAAGTTGAGGGGGCAATAAGGAATGCTTACACTCAGTGAGTGACACCGCATGTCATCTCACCCTCAGCAAGTGCCTAGCACTTGCCTATCACACGACACGTACTCACCTTGTGGTGAGCACACGCCAAAATATAGTCTGAGCCTTTAGATGATATCTAACGCTCAGCAACTTGCCACCATCAGCAACCTAATCCTCTCTATTGCTGATTGGCTTATCATCTTATTGTGCTGAGTCACAGCCGTACTATCACGATGCTACTTGACCAACATTGCTGTGTAGCAACTTGATTACCACACAAAACCATGTCTCGCAACAGAGAGGTTGGGATAAGTGGTTTACGGTCTACTCGAGCATATAAGTCCAACATTGTTAGGCGTTGAACGGGGGGGCCAAGAGACAGCAGCCGGTTTATACCTGTATTGTTGTAAACAATTTCAATTTCAATTTCAATTTCATCCAAGCCTAAGCTCATATGCCAGCACGAGCGGTGGGCCTAAATCCATTTATCTGTCGTGAACGTGAAAAGTATGCACAAAAGCCACTAGCCTCGTACGCGACAATTACACGGGGTCAACATGGTCGCAGAATTGCACATGTCGCCACGTACAGATACGGTGGACCAAACTATATTCATATATTTTGCGAATATGACGAGCAAACATACACACACACACACACACACACACACACACACACACACACACACACACACACACACACACACATACAAACACATACAGACACATACACACACACACACACACACACACATACACACACACACACACACACACACACACACACACACACACACACACACACACACACACACACACACACACACACACACACACACACACGCACGTGCGACCCACAAAGTAACGCCGTGGCGAAGCGACAACCATAAGAATGGGCACGCCCCAAAGATAAATGTCAATATGTATGTGGAAAAACGTGCAGTCGCTGCGGGAGGGGAAACTCTTTCATTGCAACCATGTTGGGGCAACCCTTCGTAAGTGGCACAAAAACCCCAACAAAGCGATAAAGCAGTGGACGGCTAATCCTTCCCTGTTTTGTGGCAAGTATACATTCGCTATCCGATATATGAGAACTATGACATAAAATGCATGAAATGCAATATGTCATGTGCATCACCTGAGCGCGGAGCTCACGTATTGACCTCACTTGCACGTACGGAATATGTACAACATCCATCCGAGCAAAAGGATGGGTAGAGGCGCATCAATAAGAAATCAAATGAAGTGAAATTGTGTGCAATAATACCGGAGGAAACCGGTTGCTATCTCTTAGCCCTCCCTTTCATGCCAATTTAGGACTCACAAGTGGGGATAGACCGTAAACCACTAATCCCAATATGGCGCCCGTCGGCGGCGCAGCGGCAGCGGCCATGGAGGAGGGTGCGCTCGCATGCCCGCGGACACTCACCTCCACCTCCTCGTGGTGGTCGATGGTAACTCTATAGCCGTGCCAAGCTTGGCACGGTTGGGAGCTAGGCGGGGTGAAACCCGCGGCTGCGATCAACATATGTCGGGAAGCCTCAATGCGGAAGGCTTTCAAAATAATATAGGTACTCCATCGTCACGATCTCCCGCTCGGGTAATCCAATATTCCTTTTCATGGATGGATACTCCTCAGCTACTATCATGTCTATGAATGGGGCCTATATTTGATGCGTATTTTGGCAGCGAGGAGGGTATATGCGGATCTGAGTTGGCGGCGGGCGTTGGAGCTGGAGACAAACAGCCGGGAAGTAACGCCAAGGCAAGGCGCTCACTAGCGGTCGACCACCATGTGAGTCTTGAGTCTCTCCTAGGGGCGAGGCGAGAAGCTACGCAGGCCGGAGGAGGGTCGCAGCCGGGGGATCGACATGGTCTGGCGGCTGAGGTCCAAATGATCGACCGCCCCCATTAAAAACCGGTACGGAGGGTTTTTGAATAAATAGTTCCGAGCCCAATATTTTGCGGGGTGGCGACTCGATCCGCGGGTTCGACCAACCCCTATCCCAGTCGGTAGCAAGTTATCGATAGGCTGCATAAGCCATGGTGCCTAGGGTTATCGCAACGACACTCTGTTTATAAAGGCGGCCCCCTGACATTGTAAACCACAGGGGGAGGGTACGGGCGGATTTCGCACAATCATATAGGTTGTCAAATCGTGGCCCATTTAGCTAAGTGCTAATATCTGACATTATTTATTTCCTCTAAATGGCACCTGTATCTTAGCGATATTCAGTGACTCTTTTATTGTCATCACGGCAGTACTACTGTATCGCCGTATTTTCCCTAGAAAGTACAGAGTTACTAGCACTATCTCTTCTAGATAGTTCTTTTCTAGATAGTTCGAAAAGCTTGTGCGATAAGGTAACATAAACGGTACAGATAATCTCAGATAATGTGTATCACTAGTAATAGTTTGGTTGAGTTAGCAGACAACACAAGCTACATGTTCTAAGGCTGTTTCTAGAACACCTGAGGCGCGGATATTTACGACAAGGACTTACTGGCCGAGGGAGAGGCCCAAGACCGGTACAAACCAGATTTACGCCATAGATTGTAAGATACCTTGTTCCTAAGACAATCTTACTAATTCTCTCTACGCTGTATAATTAGATCCAGAGATTAGGTTCTACTATTAGTCTAAGGTTGCCAACTTAGCCTAACCAAAGTAGCACCTCGCACGTGGTTTCGGAACCTCAAAACAGCTAGACGAGACGAAGATGTCTAACCGAGCAGGAGAGAGACTACCAGAGGAAGTCGATGGTCGACCAAAGGGGGCGCCTTCTGGACTGACACAACCGACGTCGATAGATGGTGGAAGACATGCAGTGCGAGAAGGATCGAGTCCCACGATGGAGCCTATGTCGGTACACGTCACCGAGATGCTACAACGTCTAAGTAATCGAGTTGACACTTTTTCGATTGAGCTATCTCAACTGCGTGACCACGTCGACAACGGTTTCAGACATTTTGAAGGACGAGTGAACAAAAGCCGAGAGACGGAGAATTTTCTTCGAGGAGAAGAATTGAGATCGGAGAGGACGCGAGAGATGCCCAGCATGATGCCGAACGATGTCAAACCAGCCAAGATCAAGAGCATCGCTACGACTAACATCGACGAGCTCAGAACTGGTTCCGACATGCACGAGGGTATCTACGGACTACGGTATCACAGTGTTAACCCTGAAGAACAGAGAGGAGTGTACTGGATATCTGGCTTTCTGGAAGGCCCCCTATCGAAGTGGTGGTACTCCCAAGTTGCGTAGACTGGAGATGAAGTCGGTGGAGGATTTTCCGGAGTTTCTGAGATGGACAAATCCTTAATTCAGGAATTCTGCGGAAGAACACCGGAGGAACAAGCGAGATTGAATTTGGACAAGGCGCGAGAGATGACCACGGTACTGAAGTTTGCGAACTACTTTCGAGAACAATTATTGGAACTCCCTCACCGTCACGGAGATAACGTACATGACTTCCAGCGCGGTCCGAGACCCTCGATTCATAAGGAGGTTGCCCTAAAAAACCCTAAGACCCTACACGAGGCGATTCAAGCGGCCCTGCGAGCGGAGGCAACGGAGACCAAGATTGAGACAAACCAACGCTCGACATACCGGCTGAACGCCATCGAAGAAGACAACGACTTTTCGGAGGCAGCGGAGGAGGTCGACAATGAGTCGGAGGAAGATTCGCATGGCGCGACCGATGAGAAGCCGCGGGAGCTGTACGAGATTCGACGCCTCACTCAAGAGGAGGTCGACAGATTTAAGAAGGAGGGCAAGTGCTTCATTTGCCACAAGAAGGGACACATCGCTATCGACTGCCTAGACAAAAGGAGCAAAAAGAACGAAAGAACGAGGAAACCCCGGCCGGGAAAGTGAGACCTGAGTCGGTAGCTCGCGGCAAGCTGCAGGATGAGGTTTCGTCTCCTACAACGACTCAGGAAGAGACCAAGACAGAAGAAGTACGAAACTTGCTACCTCAAACGACATTGAGGCCAGTCTTTAGGAGCAAGGACTTTAGCGAATGGATGATGAATAGGGAGTATTTCCTGAAGTACTCTCAGACCTACGGACCTTTCGACTTAGATGGAGCTAGCGATAATGACGGCCTTAATTCTCAAGTGGCGGAGGATTTTTGCTTTCCGGATTTTGTGATTTTTTTGTCTATACGTATTTTTCTTTGGAAACAGTATGAAATATAAGATGTCGCTATTCTCCACGATACGCGGCCTCCTCTAGCCGCGGCGGGGTCGCTGATCAGCAAGGCTGGTCAGTATGAGCTCGTCGAGTCGAACCTGCTTGACCTCGGCTCCTGTGCGACTCCGGTCGTGCCGGAGGTAGGGGGAAAGGCAAGTGGAAAACCCCCCTCGCTCAAGTCGTCGTCGGACTCGTCTCGATCCGTGCTCGTCCCCGTCCGAGATATCGGAGATAGTAGTCGCTCTTCTCGGCGCGACTCTCCACCTAGTCTAGCCTTCTCCCCTCCTGCGGGGGCTGGGAGGAGAAAAAAGCCATGCTGCAGACGGTGTCTAGCTGGCTCTCCTACCTCCGAGCCAAATGTCTCATGTCCCCTGTCCGCTTGCCGTATGTTTTCACCACCCATTTGATCGCGCTGTGCTGGCCGCACCCTCCCCCGGTGATTTACGTTGTTAGGGGGCCGCCTATACGAGCAGTGTGCCGTTGCGATAACCCGGGGCACACTGCCTGAGGCAGCCTGTCGATAACCGGGTACCGACTAGCGGAGGGGAACGGATAGTGCCCATGGATCGGCTATCCTCAAAAGACGGTGGGTACGGGAATATTTAACCAAAAACCCCCCGTACCGGGTTTTTTCGGCGGCGGATGATCCTCCCTACCACGGCCGCCTGACCGTGCCGCTCCTCCGGCTGCGACCCGCCTCCGTCCTGCGTATCTTCGGGCATCTCCCCCAGGGGAGACCAGAAGGTTTTGCAGGGCTGGCGGCTGCTAGCGAGCGCCGTGCCGTAGCGCTGCTTCCCAGCTGTCCGCCGCCATCTCCAACACCCTCGTCCCACCGCTGATCCGTCCGTACCCTTCCTTGCCAAAAACACTCCGCAGTCCTCGTACCCGTCAGGGCGGGAGAGTATCTTTGAGTATTAAGTCGCTAAAAGAACATATCGGACAGGCCGAGCGGGAGATCCCTGTGATGGTGTACGGATATTATGTTTTCCAAAATCCTCCGTACCGGGCTTCCCGACAGTTGCTGAGCCCGCGGATCGCAAATGTCGGTACCTCGTTTAGCCCCCTAGCGTGCCAGGCCTGGCACAGTTACATGGTTACCAGCGCCCACCGCGTGGAGGTAGAGGTAGGTGCCGACGGGCCTGCGAGCGCACCCCCTCCGGGGCCGCCGCCGCTGCGCCGCCGGCGGGCGCCATCGAGTTCGATTTCTGCCCCCGAACATAGAGAACCCCCCGAAGACCTATTGGACTCACTCGACGACTCTTGTTACCGATGGCCGACGAGTGTTACTAGCGAAAGAGGATACTGGCATGGTATGGTTTCCTGGTGGCAAACATGAGATTGAAGACGCGACCCCGGAATGCACAGCAGTGCGAGCTCTTACGGAGACAACTCGATTTAAGGTGAGCGAAACAAATTTACGCCTTTTAGGAACGGAGTCTTCCGGACAGAATAAGCGCTACGTGTATATCGCTCGCGTTCGACCCGGATCGATACCGAACGCTACGTCAACTTCTCGGGCAGTATGGGCTACATGGAAGGAATTAATTTCGGCACGGCGTACGGGTTATCTAGTTCGTGGAGATCAACAGTCCCCTCTTCGTTACGAGACTTTTGGAAAACCGATCGACGGGTGGATGAACAAGAACGTCCGACTAGAAGACAATGTTCTTGCGACGCTGCACGTATCCACAACTCTGTATGGAGCAAGTCTGTTTGTGTTGAGAGGCACCTTACGCGGACATCGATTTATTTTTGTTTACTCTCGCGCTTCGGAAAATTTCTGCAAGGCTGAGTGGGTACGGGTGCATCACATTCCGACGGTTTTTGGAGAGAAATACCGGATAAAATTGGCAGATGGTAGTGCAACTACGACTCGCCAACGACTACGGAATGAAGTGCTTACAGTAGGGACCATGGAAACGTTTGGACGCAATTATGACAGAACTGGATAAATTCGACATCATCCTCGGTCAACCTTGGTTACAAGCCGTCAACCCGGACATATATTGGTCTACTAAAACGATTCGCGACCGTAAAAATGGCGAAGCTATGGTGTCTGACGACGAGTACACCGTACATGTGGCAGTACATCACTTGGAGGCGGATGCGATGGCAAAGCTGCTTAGGCAACAACCAGTAGACCTCTTCGTGATTGGACTACGAGAAGTACAAGACGCGGTCGACGACATCAATACTGATCAACAACATGAGTGGACGACTTCGTTACGAGATTCCTTGAATGAGTTTACGGAAAGCATTAAGGAGCCTCACGGTCTACCACCAACGCGCGAGTGCGACTTCGAGATTAACTTGGAGTGCGATGAACCACCTAAGGAGCGAACGTACCGTGTGTCACCGGCAGAAATCCGAGAGGTTCAGGTACAATTACCATACTTACTCGCAAAAGGCTGGATTCGTCTGTCTAAATCTCCGTACGGTGCCCCGATTTTATTTGTACGCAAGAAGGATGGTACCATGCGTATGTGTATAGACTATCGGAAACTCAACGACCTTACGAGGAAAGACCGAACACCGTTACCCCGGATTGATGAATTACTCGACTCGTTATATGGGGCTCATTATTTTAGTACGCTGGACATGTATAAGGGCTATCACCAAGTTCGATTTAAGGAGCGCGACATACTTAAGACAGCATTCCGAACTCATTACTGATTGTTCGAGTACTGCGTTCTAACCTTTGGGCTCTGTAACGCCCCAGCTGGATTCCAAGCGATGATGAATCGAGTTTTGGCCCCGTATCTTGGCAAGTTCTGCGTGGTATATCTAGATGACGTTGTGATCTACAGTAAGACGGCCGACGAACACCTCGAGCATATTCGACTCGTGTTACGAGAGCTGCATCGACACCAGTTACATATCAAACTCTCTAAGTGTTACTTCGGACGATCGAGCGTCAATTTTCTGGGACATGTGGTGGAAGCTGGACAGATCCGAATGGATCCCGACAAGGTGGAGGCGGTCCAAAATTGGCCCCGGCCGAAATCTGTGACAGAAGTACGTGGATTTCTGGGACTTGCTGGATATTACCGGAGGTTTATCAACCAATTCGCAACCCTAGCAACCCCATTAACGGATTTGACCAAGAAGACACCGGAATTTCGCTGGACCCCTCAAGCCGAGTCAGCATTCGAGCAAATTAAAGGCGCGATGGTACGTGCACGAGTCCTGGTAATTCCTGACACTTCTCCTAATTGAAATTGAAATTGAAATTGTTTACAACATGTACCGTATGCGCCGGTTTTCACCAAAACGCCGTATGCGCCGGCTGCTGTCTTTGGGCCCTCCCAACTATGCCATACAGGGAACTTACAAGTCAGGGCCAGACCATGAACCTCCTATGTCCAACCTCTCCAAGGCTGTTCGGGGGTTTTACTCCCCCCCGGGGAGGTTCTGATGCGGGTTGGTGGAGGTGTGCATTCAGGGTCGTGCGTAGGGGCAATGTGCGGAGGCGCGGCGGGAGGTCGTGCGGGATTTGATGCGGTATATGAGTAGGAGGTGATGCAGCCATTGGACAGTATGTGTGTGGAGCTGTGCAAGGATGCGAGACGGGTCGAAGCGTGCTTTGGAGACGAGTTTATCAGGAGGGTTGGTGCGGGCGGTGAGAAGGGAGGTGAGAGAGGAGAGAGAGGTGAGAGAGGTGAGAGAGAGGTGTCCAAAGTTTAAGGAGGTTATTCATGAGGGCGATAGGGCGGTAGTTATCGAGGAGGGAGGGGTCGCCTTTTTTATGTAGCATGCATGTTGTGATGTGGCACCAATCAGGAGGGGTGTAGGATTTGTGGGCGAGGAGGGAGAGGAGAGAGAAGAGGGCGGAGCGGGTCGCCGGTGGTAGGAATTTGATGATTTCATTGGGGATACCGTCGGGGCCGGGGGCTTTGCCGGTGCCTAGGGAGTTGAGTGTTTTATCGAAAGTGTCGCGGGTGATCATGTCGGCAAGGGTGAGAGAGGGGTCACCGCGTGGTTCGATGGTGAAGTTGTCGGGGTTGTCGGGGAGTTCCCACGGGGGGGTGGGCAGCTCGCGTGGGGTGGCGCGGCCGAGTTCGTTGGCGAAGTGAGAGTGGACTGCGTCAATGACGGCGGAGGGAGAGGATGCGGTAGTTTTATCGGGTCTAGTAATGCGGTGGAGGGTGGAGGCGGCGCCGGCGGGGGTTAGGAGGCCGCTTTTAATTTTCAATCGGCGGTGGGAGAGTTTGGGTCAGGTGTCGTAGGCCGTATTGACTCGAGTTTTTATTTTCTTTAGCTTGTCTGTGGTGGTGGCTTGAAGGAGCTGGCGTATGCGTGCTTGGCATTGTTGTTTGATGGCGTTAGGGGAGAGATATTCAGTTGAGTTTAAGAGGGCTTGGGCGAAGGGGAGGGGGCCGCTGTTTTTGCTGCATTTGCGGAGTTTGAGTATGTGAGTGCGTGTTTTCTTTGTAAGACAAGTAGGGTCAAGGGACGCTTGGGGTAGGCGGGGTTTTTTGTCGGAGAGGAGGGGCCAAATTGTGGCTGCGTGGTCCATGTGTTGGGAGAGGAGTGTAGTGAAGTGTGAGGCAAGGGTGTCGAGGGTGTCGGGGGAGGCCGCGGTGTGTGAGGTGTTGAGAATTTCTGCGTGGAGGGCGGCCGTTTGGTTGATGAGGTCGGGGGTGCTGGATTGGTACTCTTTTATGTGGTCGGGTGTGAGGGGAAGTCGAAAGTTGAGTTTGCGCGTCGTGTGATGTGTGTGGGGGTGGGTATGGGGAGGGGGGGGGATGTGCCATGAGGGAGAAAGGGGCGGGAATGACAAGGTGGATCGCAGAGTGGTCGGTAAAGTGGGAGGGGGAGGGGAATATCGAGCAAGAGGAAGGTGGGAGGGTGAGAGTTGAGGGGGGCGTGGTGAGCCAGTGGTCAAGGCAGCCTCCGCTGCGGGGGAAGGTAGGGATGGGATTGTGGAGGGGTTGGAGGTGAGATTTTAGGAGGGAGGTGAGGGCAGGGTGACATGTACATGTGGTGGTGGTTGTTTGGAAGTCTCCTCCCCAGAGGGTGCGGTGTTGCGGGTGATCGTCGGCTAGGCGGAGGCCTCATGCTGCAATTTCCGCATATAGGCGGGTCAGTTGGGGGGTGTAGAGCTGGGGCATGTAAGTACGTATAAGGAGGTAAGGGGTGCCTGAGTGGGGAACGATTTTTAGTCCGGCGATATGGGGGAGGAGGTGGGGGGGCGGGGTTAGGACAGGGGCAGATTGGAATGAGGCTCTGCGGACCGCGAAGAGAACGCCTGCGTTGGGTAGGGGCACATGTGAGTAGCATGGTCGGGAGCTTTTGAGGTGGTATTAGGGGAGGGCTATGCGCCCGCGTGATTTGTGGGTGTCGTGGTTGGTTTCGGTGAGGATAATGACGTCCGGACGGTGTAAGGTGGAGAGGTGTTCGACATCCATAATGGAGGTGTAGAGGCCGCGGGTGTTGAGGGTGATGAGGTGTAGTGGTTGGGATGTGTGGTGTGGGAGGATGGGGGAGGGGAGGGAGGGGATGGTGCTGGGGGGGTCGTCGGGGGGGCGTTCGACTGGTGGTGGTTGGAAGGGAGGGGGGAGGGGAGGAGGTGGGGGAGGGAGGGGGTGGGGAGGGGGTGGGAGTTTAGGGTGGGAGGGTGGTGTGGGGGGGTGGAGGGCGTCGAGAAGGTGGGGGCGTCCCTGTGGGAGGGGGCCGGAGCGGAAGGTGTGGTTCCATAGGAGAGTGTGGAGGGAGTATACCGAGGACCGGGGGTAGAAGGCGGGGGGATTGTATGGTTGGTCCGGGGGGGCCGTGGTGATGAAGTAGCTGTGTAGGAGGGCGTGGGTTCCGCACGACCATGCTCCGTCGGAGTCGTTTTGGCGAGGCGGGTTGAGTGAGCGTAGGACTCCGACGGGAGGGGGGGGGGGAGTTCCAGTCGGAGAGGAGATTGAGAGAGCGGGCGAGGAGGTCGGACGGAGGGGGGTGGCGTAGGGAGTCAATCCAGGTAGCGGAGGAGTGAGTGATGTGTAGGAGGCCGAAGTGAGAGTTTTGCCATGTGAGGACGAGGAGAGAGTGGTTAGGCGTACCCGGGCGGGGAAGGGAGCCTCGGTTAGAGAGGTTAGTCAAGTGGCTGGGGTATTGGGAGTTGTGGTGGTGATTGTCGACTTCGTTATTAGTGATAACTGCATATGAAGCGGTGGGAGTGGAGTGGAGTTTTGTTATGGCTGTAGCAAGGCAGTAGAGGTTGGAGAGGTCATGGAGCCGTCCCCATTGGAAGGAGAGGACCGCAGAGGAGTCGAGGTAGCCGATGGGGGTAGGAAGGCCGTATTCGAGGTTGAGGTCGACGAGATAATTATGAAGGGTTGTGCAGCAGGTGCGGGGGGTAAAGTGAGCCGGGAGAGTTGATTGTATCGCGGTGTTTACAGTATGAAATCTGATATCGGGCTGTGGGGAGAGAGGTTGGGTGTGGGGTCTAACTTCGGGGGTGTCGTGTGGGGGACTAATGATGATATTCGGCCGGGGCGGCCGGGGGTGACCTGTGAGGGCTGCTGGTGCCTTGGGAGGCGGGGGTGTCAGCCGGGAGGGGATGGGTCGCCTCTATGTCTTCCTCATGTAGGTCGTCGTATTCTTCGAGGTCGAAGTCGTCGCCTTCCGGGGAAGAGGTGGGAAGGGGTAAGAGGGAGGGGTTCAGGGGGTAGTGTGGGACGGGAGGCGAAGCCGGTGTGGGGTTCGGCTTGGGAATGTGAGAGGGGGCATTGTGTGTGTGTAGGGGGGGGAGGGAGGGGTGTGGGGGGGCGCGTGGGGGGGGGGGATGGAGAGATTTTCTTGCGGGAGGGGCGGGAGGTTTTGGCGATGCCGTCTTGGGGCGCGGGTTTGAGCGAGGGGTCGGTGGGGGGGCGAGTGTGGGGGGAGGGGGAGTCCGCATGGTCGAGGAGGGGGGAGGTGGGAGGGTGTGGGGGGGAAAGTGGATTGGGATGTGGGGGGGGGGGTAGAGCAGGTGTGGGGGTGGGGGTAGTGGAAGAGTGGGGGAGGGGTGTTGTGCGGTGGGGGGGAGGGTTAGGGGAGGAGGAGGAGTCCATGGGTTCTGAGGAGTCCTCCGTGATGATGGGAAGGAGGGAAGGGGCTGTGGCGGAGGGAAGCATGGTGGGGGGGGGCTGTAGGGGAGGGGGAGGGGTGGGCGTGGAAGGAGGAAGTGGAGGCAGGGGTGGTGGAGGATGGTTGGATGTCGGGGAGGGAGGAGAGGTCGAGTGGGAGATCGTCATCGGTGTGCGAATGAAATTCCGATGGCTCGTTGCATAAGTAGGGAGGGGGGATTGCGGTAGAGGGTGAAGTGTTTCGTGTGTGTGAGAGGGGGTGGGGAGGGGGTGATGGTGAAGACGAGGTCCGGTAGCCGGGCCCTGCCAAAGGTGGAGTAGTGGTGGGGGTGAATGGTGAGGGTGCATGTCGATTGTGTGAGTGCGCCTCTGTGTGTGAAGGTATGGGTGAGGGGGATAGTGACTGTGCCGTTGGTGGAGATGAGGATGCGGTACATATCAGTACCGAGTGATATCTGGATGCTGGTGATGATGGTGGGGGAGGTGGAGGGGTGGGAGCGGAAGTAGGAGCCATCTGGAATTTTTTTCAGTGATGTGTAGGCAGAGTGGTTGAGGGAGTGGGAGGTAGGGGGGGTGGATGTGGGGGTGTGGTGGGTAGTGTATTCGTGTGCCGTTTGGTATAATAGGGTGTATAGCCAATGGGTGGGTGGAATGGAGCCATCTGGGTTGATGCAAGGGAGAGAGAGGGAGTGGCGGGACTGGATGAGGACAGTGGTGAGACATGTGTCAGCCCAAGAGGTGCTTGGAACGTGGCCTGTGACTGGGGGGGGGTGTGATGGTGATGGTGTTGAGATGATGGTTTGGGGGTACGGGTTCGTGAAGTGAATATGAAAATATGTGTAGGGATACGTGTCCAGATTGTGAATGAATTGGGTTATTGGGCATGTGGAGGATAATCACCCATAGGGAGGAGGGGTCGTCCTCGATCGGGGTGGGAACGTCCACCGGCTAGAGAGCGTCCGCGAATTGGAGGATGAATTGTGCCGGCTCAGGGAGGTCCTCTAGCCTGCATTGTGGGTGGGTCGAGGGGGCTGATCCTGCGGAGGTGAGAGCGTGCGCGAGGCTGGAGGTGAGGAGGTCCTGCAAGAGGGCGACGGTCCTTGGCATGTGATACCGGTGAATAGGGGGGAGCGGATCTTCATCCGCCGGCCTGAAACTGCAGGGGCAGAGGCGTCTCGCAGGAACTGGATTTTCTGCTGTCGTAGTTTTGTCATGAGAGAGGGGGGGGAGGCTGTGGAGGGAGGTGTTGGAACGGCCGCGTGAAGTTCACGCTGGCGTGAAGTCAGCTGGTACAGTAGGCCGACCGCCACGCAGGAGGTGGGGAGAACAACGCGAATTTCCCGAAATCCCGACCGAAGTGCGATAGGCAGGGGTGTGGCGTCGTCGCATATCGGGGTGGTCGGGTGGAAGGTGCGGGTGGAGTTCGCAGTCCATCGTGTGTGATGGGCGAGTTCCCGACCGATTATATTTTTGGTGCGATTAGGGAGGTCGGCGAGGTTGTTGAGGCGCTCGAGGAGCCAGTGGCGGGCCACCGAGCATGCCGATGTGATCGGGTCGGGGTGGGATGGGTCCGGCAGGAAGACGCCGTGGATCCAAAAGCGAACAAGGTGGGAGGGGGTGGTCGAGTACTGGCCTGTGAGGAGGAAGGAGTCGATCATGCGGGTGGAAAAGTTGTCGGGCCCTCCGAGGTCCGTTGTTGACCGGGGGCAGACAGGACCATGGGGGTTTGGAGTCCTCGACGAATAGGGGAGGGGTCCAGTGCTGTTCCTAGGTTATGTCGGACTTGGGACAGTTGAGGGACGGTGAGGAATGGGGTCAGCGGGTGTCCCGCGAGTTGGTTCCGGGAATCGCAGAGGTCCGTGTAGCGCTCGCGGTCCTGGGGGTCCCGCAGGAGCGCCTGCATGTATGTGTGGGGGGGTGTGGGTCAAGGACATTTCGGTCGAGCTTGATTCCGAGTAGGGGAGAGAACCAAGGGGGTTTAGTTGAGGATTTTCGAGTGGGTTTCCGAGTGGGTTGCGTGTGTTGGCGGCACACGACCAAGTCCGATGGGACTTGGGTTTGTTGGATGCTGGCGGCGGACAGGGACGTCCGGACGCTTTGAGGGGCGCGGTGTGGCGCGCCGCCTCTCGGGGGGGTATCGTTTTGTAAGCGATGGGTGTGATTGTTCTTTCGTAGTACTTTGGCGGGTATAAGTTCGGAATTCGAAGTGGGAGGCGCGAGAGCTGTCGGGGAGACGAATTTCGAATCCCTGAAAGCTGCGCCTTTGAGTGTGTCCCGTCTGGTGTCGCTACGGATCCACTGACATGGGTGAGATAGGCTCGGGTGGGGAGAGGTGGATGGTGCCAGTAATTCTACGGCCATGTCCACCAGTCTTACGCTCGATGGGAGGCCAGACCTAGAGCGAAGACGATCGGCGTTGCTCATTCAAGCTACCGACCCATCCCCGTTATGTGGTTCAGTAGTACTTTAGTAGTACTTTGGATCTATTTACTGTCTTTAGTGACGGTAGGATGCGTTTTTGACACTTCTCCGAATGCAAGGTACACTCTGTACACGGATGCTTATGGATTTGTAGTAGGAGCTGTGTTGTTACAAGACCAAGGTATTGGATTACAACGTGTTGCGTACCATGCTCGAAAGATGAACAAGCATGAGGTACACTACCCTGTCCACGAACAAGAGCTACTAGCAGTTCGCGACGCTCTACCGAAATTCCGTTGCTACTTAGATGGCGCGGCGGGATTTACGGTAATTATAGACCACGACACGTTGCGACACTTCTTTCGGCAGCGCGATTTGTCTACTCGACAGGTGCGATGGCTTCAAGTTGTAGCGCCTTATCAGCGACAAATGGACATCGTGTACAAGAAGGGAGCAGCCAACCATGCAGACGCTTTGTCTCGCCGACCTGACATGAAGGACTCACTACAGAAGTTGCAACTGTTACGCGATTGGACCAACGACGAAGCAGAATGCGAGTTACACGCGCAGATTTTTTCCCTGGAATCCCGGTTACATATTGACTCTGGACTTCATGCGGAAATTAAAAACGCTTATGACTCGGATAAATACATGGTTACCCTGAAATCTCTGCCTACCTGGCTTGTACGTCAATCAAATGGACTCTTGTACGCCTACGGGACAAGACTGTATGTGCCGAACGTCTCTACATTGCGATCAAGAGTACTGTACGAACTACACGACGCACCGACCGCGGGACATCATGGTATTATTCGACTATTGGCAGCACTGACCCGGACGTTTGGTTGCCTAACATGAAGGGGACAGTACAACACTATGTACGCAGATGTGTTACCTGCCAACGCAACAAGGCAGCGCGACAAAAGCCTTATGGACTCCTTCAATCGCACGAGGTACCGACCAGGCCCTTTGAGCACGTCTCGCTTGACCTGATTACGGACCTTCCTGAGTGCGATGGGTATGATGCTGTGGTGGTACTCGTCTGTATGCTTACGAAACAGACGATTATCGAGCTAATTACGAAAACTATTACAACGTAGCAATTAGCGAAAGTTATGCACCGCGCTGTTTTTCGGCATTTTGGCTTACACGGAAATTAGTATCCGATCGAGATCCCCGGTTTATGAGCGACTTCTTGCAAACCCTATTTAGGGTTGTTGGCACCAAGCTTAATATTTCTACGAGCTATCATCCCCAGACAAATGGCCAAACCGAACGAGTAAATCAGACATGGGAGCAAGTCATACGATGCTACGTGCACCCCTTGCACGACGACTGGGTTCAACACCTTACCGACGTGGAGTTTGCGATCAACGCAACGGTTTCTACGTCGACGACTATGTCTCCATTTAAGGCGACGGTGGGATTCGAGCCGACATCTCCAACGACGGCTACATTTGAAGATAACGAGTCTAGCCGTACTTTACCGGAGCAAGTAAAGATTCTGGTCGAGATGCACATATTTGCCCACGACTGCGTCAAGGCAGCCCAAGCACACATGCAAGATACTACAAATCGGCACCGGTTACCAATACCTTTTGCAGTTGGCGACAAAGTTAAGCTCAAGGCGACAAATCTACGATTTGTACAACAACCATGTTCTAAACTACGCGACCGCTACATTGGACCGCTTCTCATTACGGAGGAAGTTTACCCGGTTGCATTTCGGCTTAAGCTACCCCCTAGAGTACGGATTCACGATATTGTACACGCCATTCTACTGGAAAGATGGAATTCAGAAACAGAACATGCCGACAATACGCAACCAATTCCGATTGTGCACGATGCGAAGCGATTTGAAGTCGACCAAGTACTCGACGTGGCTTTTAACTCCAACGGCACGGGACTTTTGTTCAAAGTACCTAGCGAGGACACTTGGGAGCCCATGCGAGGAGTCAACCACTTAAGCATCTTTTCCGAATTTCTTCAAACGGATGTTTATCGAGAATTTTTTGGCACCCCCGACTTTGTCAGATTTCGCAATCGCTGACCTGCAAGAATCCCCAAGAAACCAAGACCCTGAGTACTGCACAGCGAGGACGCTTGTGCTTAAGGAGGGGAGAGTGTCATATCGTAGCCCATTTAGCTAAGTGATAATATCTGACATTATTTATTTCCTCTAAATGGTACCTGTATCTTAGCGATATTCAGTGACTCTTTTATTGTCATCACGGCAGTACTACTGTATCGCCGTATTTTCCCTAGAAAGTACAGAGTTACTAGCACTATCTCTTCCATATACTTCTTTTCAAGATAGTTCGAAAAGCTTGTGCGATAAGGTAACATAAACGGTACAGATAATCTCAGATAATCTGTATCACCAAACAGTAATAGTTTGGTTGAGTTAGCAGATAGCACAAGCTACATGTTCTAAGGCTGTTTCTAGAACACCTGAGGCGCGGATATTTAAGACAAGGACTTACTGGCCGAGAGGAAGACCGGTACAAACCAGATTTACGCCACACCCAGATTGTAAGAAACCTGTTCCTAAGACAATCTTACTAATTCTCTCTACGCTTTGTAATTAGATCCAGAGATTAGGTTCTACTATTAGTCTAAGGCTGCCAACTTAGCCTAACCAAAGTAGCACCTCACATAGGTGTTGGGAACAAACGGAGACGGACAGGGGGAGCCCGTGGATCGGGACGGGACCGTCGACGACTTGTTCGAGGGGTTTCTCGCTTGCCTTTCCTCCCCGGCTACGGCACGACCGGAGTCGCAAAAAAGCAAAGTTGATATGTCGCAACGAGCGCAAGTTGATCAGCTAAGTTGTTCAGCACCCTCGCTTGGAGCCGGCTGCGCATCGTGGATTCGTGGAGAATAGCGATGAAATAGTTTCCATACTAGTGTACAATTACTGCTTACTAGCATGAATTTGACGGTATTGTTATTGCCATTGGAGAGGTTGGGATTTGTGGTTTCATGGCGTATATCCTACGATCAAAAAAGTACTCTAGGATGCCTGATCACATGGGCGCCCGAAGACAACAACCGTTAACTTGGTGATTATTGTAAACAATTTCACTTCATTTCACTACGTTTCATTTCATTTCACTTCACTTCAAGTCACTTCATTTCATTTAACTAATTCCAACCTCTCCAATGGCAATAGCAATACCGTCTAAAACATACACGTAAACAAGTAATGTGTGCATACAAGTATGAAATATAAAATGTCGGTATTCTCCACGATATGCCTGATCACCCAAGCTGGTCAACCCGTGCTTGTCGAGTCGGGCCTACCTGACCTATGCTCATGTGCGGCTCCGGTCGTGCCGGAGATAAGGCTAGGGATCAGCCATCGATGCATCATCGATAGTATCATCATCACGTGGTGATAGTGCCATCGATGTGATAGGTTGCGACATCGACATCGACACGATGGCAGTAGTGCTAGTATCAATGCCATCAATAATCAAAACAATTGGAAATATTGATTATCTAAGCCCGATGTATCGATATATCGTCCCAAATATCGATACATCGGCGATGATATCGGCTTAAATTGCCATCGATGTCAGTATCCCAAACTATCAACACTATCAACATCGGCAATTCAAGATATCAATACCATCAACATCGACGTTTCAAAATGTCATTACCATCAACATCGACAAGATTCACGTGATCCCTAGCCTTAGCCGGAGATGGGGGGGGGGGGGGGGGGGGGGAAGGCAAACGCAAAATCTCCTTGCTCAGGTCGTCGATGGTCCCTTCTCGATCCACGCACACCCCCGCCCGAGATATCTTTGCTCCTCCCGTCGCAGCTAGCCATCTAGCCTAATCTTCCTTCTTCCTTCGGGGGTTGGGAAGAAGACATTCCTAAGCCTCCGACGGTGACCGGCTAGCGCTCATGCGTCCGTGCCAAAGTATTCTCATTTACTATGTCCTTCGCCGTCAGTTTTCCAACACATGCATGATCGCGTTGTGGCCGGCCGTACCCCCCCCCGGTTGTTTACATTGTTAGGGGGCGCCTATACGAGCAGTGCGCTGTTACGATAACCCTAGGCACACTGCTTGAGGCAGCCTATCGATAAATGGGTATCGACTAGGGGAGGGGTTGGTCGAACACGCGAATCGAGTCGCCGCTCCGCAAAAGATGGTGGGTACGGAATTATTTATCCGAAAACCCTCCGTACTAGGTATTTCCGGCGGCGATTAATCATGTGCAACTCCGCCGCTAAACCGTGTCGCTCCTCCGGCTGCGACCCTCCACCGGCTTGCGTAGTCTCTCGCCTCGCCCCTAGGGGAGACTCGAGTCCCACATGGATGGTCGGCTGTCAGTGAGCGCCTTGCCTTGGCGCAGCTTCCCAACTGTCCGCCGCCAACTCCACGGCCCGCCGCCAACTCAGATACGCCCGTACCCTCGTCGCCGCAAAGCGACCCCTCAGATATAGATCACGCCCATAGACATGAAAGTATCCAAGAAGTATCCTGTCTTGGAAAGGAATATCGGACTAGCCGAGCGGGAGATCTCGACGATGGTGTACATATATGATGTTCAAAAGCCCTCCGTACTGAGGCTTCCCGACAGATGTTGACACGCGGATCGCAGTAGACGGATTTCACCCCGCCTTGCTCCCAATCGTGCAAGGCATGGCACGGCTATAGGGTTACTAGCGCCCACCACGAGGAGGTGGGGGTGAGTGCTGACGAGATTGCGAGCGCACCCCCCTCCGGGGCCGCCGCAGCTACGCCGCCGGCGGGCGCCCTATCAATAAGAGCTAATGGCGACACATGCACTACGCACTGTCACGGGAAACTAAGTTGTAGTTGATAATTATACTCTTTAATCATATGAGCGCGGAGCTCACCAAACTGCTTCGGAAGGCACACTAAGCGTACATCATCCCCCGACTATGAAATCACTCGTGAAATCTTGTATTACCTTGGGGTGGCCGCATAGTAGGCATTCTTAGCTTGACTATGAAAACTTAGTCGCAGTCACCAGAGATTAATGTCATTTGCAAGCACGGGCCTCTCACAAATATCCTCTACACGTGGAAGTAGTTAACGTGCTCCTTCTACAACGCTACGTCACCCATTACGAAAGTCGCTAAATCGGAGTGGGGAAATCATTAACATGGCAATCCGGTATGGTTGTCCGAGCGCGGATGTCAAAAAAATTCTTATTAAGGCGGGTGCCATTCACAAGTTCATAATAATAGATGGTGATTGACAAATGTGCAACTTGTGCTTAATCATTACTATCCGAGGGCGCCAAGCTCACACAAAATGCTTTGGGAAGCGCGTACGTTCGCACGTACGTCGATATCAAAATGCACAACCACTCACTAGGAAACGAACTCGCAGACACACTAGCTTACCAAGCTGCATATGGACACCCACCCGACGTAACATACACTACAAGCTCAGACGTGTCGATAGGCCACTGGACCTGGCCATACACCCTCATTCCACAAACCCTAGGGGAACCCATACCCTACATAGACACAAACCTCAAAATTGACGCTCACACTCACAGTACAAAACACGCTCACACACCCCTCCCACAAACATCCAAACACGGTGCCCTCCTCACCCGCGCCGCGGAGGACGGCGCCGATTTCACTTTCCACAAAAACCACACAACACTAACCAACATCCAATTCACCCACAAGCAAGAATTAAGGTGGGGAGTCCACAACACCCGCCTCCTCACACACAGCCCCACCCTGCGCTGTCCCATGTGTGGCCAATTCACTAGCAACGGCCACATGGCCGGGAACTGCCCCACCATGTTTGGGCTAAGACAGGACCGCCACAACAGCGCGCTACAACTCCTACTTTCCCTCCGGGAACGCCACAACGGCGGACGATGGGAGACCATCACTTCAGACTTCGGTAACAAACCCATCAAATTCTTCACATCCCCCACACCGACCCACACCCCTCTTGACTGTCACCCCCTCCCCCCACCCACATGTCCACCCGCCTTGTTGCTGCTGACAAAGGTCTCTTGCCCGACTCCCTAACCTCGTGCCCCGCCATCCTCGCCCCCGAGACTCCCCCCCCCCACCGACTTTATCTGCCTCCTCGAACTTCGTTACGTCGGTCACACAAACGGTCGCCGCCGATACTCATCAATTAAACATATTCAGATAGGGGAATGGAAGTAGTGCACGGACCACAACCTCTCCCACACAGCCCACTTGATTCGTGCCAAATACACACCCCTCGCAAATGCCATCCGCAGCCATTGGCCCGGTACCGCAGTCGACATCCTCCCTGTCGTCATGAGCCGCACGGGTACACCGCACTCATCCACCACCACAAGCCTCACCTCTCTACTCACCCTCCGCACTGACCCTCCTGACAAACTCATCTCCAAAGCACGACTCGACACGTCTCGCATCCTTGCACAACTCCACACGCACACTGTCCAATGACTTCATCATCTCCTACTCATATACCGCATCAAATCCCGCACGACCTCTCGCCGAGCCTCCGCACATTGCACCTTCGCACGCCCCTAAATGCACGCTGCCATCACCTCGTATCGCACACTCCCCGGGGGGGAGTAAAGCCCCCGAACGCCCTTGGAGAGGTTGGACATAGGTGGTTAACGGTCTAGTCTTGACATGTAAGTTTCATGTATGGCATAGTTGGGAGGGCCCAGAGACAGCAACCGGCGCATACGGTAATTGTTGTAAACCGGCGCATACGGTACATGTTGTAAACAATTTCAATTTCAATTTCAATTTCAATTCAAAATGCTATCAACATAGAGTGGAATACATCGTGGCATATGTTAGTCTGATCATCCTATCACCAACACGGAGGGCTAGAGCTCACATAACAAATACGGATAGTAGTTAATGTCATGATACAATCACGCTACAAACGCAAAAACTATGCACACACGCATAGTACGTAAATCAAGAAGTGGCCGCGCACATAGCGAAAGGGCTCAGACAGACAGACATACAATGTTGTAGGCGGTGCTCAATCGAAATCCATTCACGGGTCACCACCACGCAAGGAGCGATGCAATTCCATTTGGCCACATACAATAAGTGTATTCGGGGAGCTAATACCGTCGGTGTTGGAGTACAACACTCGCGAGCGACCATATCAGTTCTTGCTCTCCATAGCCGACAACCCCACGCATGTCGTTACTATCGAGAGACTCCTCGCCGCTCGAATTGAGCATACAACTGCACGAGCTCCTTGACGTGCGTTCTCATGCTCGACCACGGCATTAGACACGTGATTCAAGAAAAGAACCTTATTTGGGCAACGCAAGTGTTCTTGCGAAGCACAAGCATTATACTACATTCAAAGTACGCACTACGATGGTAGGAGCGCTAAACCACCCGTATGTTTGTGACGGAAATGACTCACGACTACTTGACGTGGATGTATTGAGCCGTATGGCGAACGTGAGAAGTATACGAGTCGCGCGAAGGTTCGGTCCAAGAACCCCACGGCCCAAGCACGTATGACCGTCTTGTGAGACGGTATATGTATCGGGGACAACGCAACATAAACTAGTCAACGTGGTCCGGAGAAGCTAAACGGGGGGTGTTTAGCCCTAAGCCCGCGTCTATAGCCGCCAAGAATTAAAGTACGCCCGCTTAGTCGAATTAATGCGGCCGGGATGCGAGCAATGGTCGAGTATATGTACGGTAAGTAGCTGCGCCGTCTAATAGCCCGAAAGCGGCCATCGAATTAAGCGTGTAACGCTGGCACTAGCAAGTGATACATTAGGAGCGTATGCATATGGACTACGTGACCAGTAAATTCAAACTGATTATCAATTCAGCGGTACCGGCCCGCGGCCCGGAACGGAAATGGCGGTACCGGGATTAAACGGATGTGCTGTGAAGGAGCAGCGGCACATCTAAGCCGTGCATATTCCCAATCAAACGCAGCGATGGAATGTGCTTACCTCATGGAAGCACCAACAGATTCACGGCTTGACCGCGTTCAAATTTTAAAGCGGCAAACCACTGTTGTGAGTGACGGTGTTGCCACCCAAATTGCCGCCGCCCGCGATCGAGCGTATGGAAAATGGCCCCAATCCACGCGTTCGAAAACGTCCATGGGTACCAGGCAAGGAACACTTGTGGTGTGGCCGCAAAAGGGGCAACAAACTTGTTAGCCAGACTAGTCGTGGCGTGAGTGGCCGTAAAAATGCGGGGCAAGCAGCAATCCGACTCTAAAGTGGGATAGGAGGAAGGCAAGTCAGTGCTACTCGAGAGAATGACGACCGACTCACATGTCGCAGCCTTAAGGCATGGTGCTAGGCGCCTAGAAAACCGGTATTTTCTGGCGCTTCGTTCCATTGCACAGTACATCACTAGTTCGTACTGCTTTCTTCCACCACACGCAAAAAACTCCCCGTTTCGGTAATTACAAAGGGCCTCTTCTTTACGTGGTCAACTTAACCGGAAGATGAAGCACCGACAGTTTGGACCGTTTACGGTGTGAGAGAAGATTGGAGCGAACATTTACATATTGGACTTACGATCTATTGTCCCCCTACATCCGGTGTTTCATGTCATCAGTTTTCGCCTTTGTCCTAGTGCTACGTTACGACTGTTTGTTCATGTCACGACAACTGAGGATGACGACGAGTACGACCTCGATAACATCTTTGTTGTTACAATCGACATTGTTCATGAACGCCGTGTGAAGTACATGTTGTTCTACACCCATTTCAAGGACGAGCAAATTCCACTTGTTTGGCATCGCTTAAATGAAGCTCAACGTACATTTGTGTTACATCAGTTTTTGGACTCACATTAGTGGCTTCAAGTCTCCAATTACTAAGAGTACTTGGAATTAATGAGGACAACCCACCCTATGCGAGTTCCCCATTCACAGTGACTTCACGAAGTGGAGCTGAAGACGTGCTGCAATTAGCCTTAGGCTTAGAAGAGACTTGGCATGAGGCTGATTCTCGTCTTTAATGAAATAGAGGGGGGGCGAGGGTACGAGTGTGACGAGTACATTCCTAATGCAGTACATATGATTGTAGGACTCGTACGTCTCGCTACTACTTGCATTCCGTAATTTCCGCGGAAGTGGACACCCGCCATTGTACATCACCTGTAATTAGCTCAAGTCACCAATACAGTACTTAAGTGCTTCCTTGTGAGATTAAGTAAGCGCCAAGACGCGTCGGATCACGTGTACCCGAGGCGACAAACAACACTTTAAATGAGACGAGCTTCCGAGGGTCGCGGGACGCTTCGAGACTCAAGGTGAGCTAGGCTAGGTTGCATAAAGCTAGCGTATTGGAGGGAGATGACATATCACTCCTCATTTTCTATTTTCAATTACACAAAACTGTGTCGCAAAATAGTTACGCTCTCGCGCTTTCCTTTTGTACTTGACGTAATCAATTGCTACGCACTTTTGTGACGAGTACAGTCATGCAACAGTACATTGCATGACATTGTACTGGTACTCGTTACGGATTCCAATTCGTGCTTTTCCACAGGACGGACGTACAAACGTGGGTACGTCGCTACTGCAATATTCATAAAGGGTGCTGATGCTACAGTACGACCAGTACCCCCCGGTACGTACAGATATGCATAATTAATCTAACTAGCCAAATGACGCGCCATAGCGAGCTCTTCGATGCAGAAGGAGCCGCGTCGTGAAACCCAATGCTAGGTAGGCCGCGTCTCGAGACAGATGACGACGGTTAGACAACCCTAACGCCTGAAACGTAAGCGTAGCTTGCAGGCGTAAGCAACCTCGGCAGAAACCTATTTAAGCCCAGTGCAGTAGAGGGAGGTGACAGAACCATTTAACAATTCCTTTGTTCACTTACAATATATACTGCTTAAGTATAGCTGTGAAACATCTTTAACCATCACCTCTCGACAACATCATTTTGCCATCTCGCAACGACAGAACTAGACAGACTAGAACAGATTTGTGCTAGCGTTTAGCTTTCAGAGGCTAACCGCCACACTGGTTTCGGAGCTCTCTGGTCGACGCACGTTTTCGTTGCTCATTGATTCGCTCGACGTTGCCTGATTGATTCGAGATGGCTTCTCTAGGACCCGGACATTACGTGGTGTTGGTAATTCACGTTGGAGGAACTAAACTGTCGGACGTGAAGCTGGTATTACAACGTGAGCCTCGTTCTGGTAAAACTTGGTTCATGTGACGAGTACAATCCTGCAACAGTACATTGCATGACATTGTACTGGTACTCGTTACGGAATCCAATTCGTGCTTTTCCACATGACGGACGTATAAATGTGGGTACGTCGCTACTGCAATATATAAAGGGTGCTGATGCTACAGTACGATCAGTTTGCTACGAACAACTTACGCACACTTGCTCCGGTTGAGCAGGCTGTTACAGCACAGTCGACAGTTAATCCGGATGGCACTTACGTCGTCCCGGAAACAATCAACATTGACGGTCTGAACCTGACGCCCGCTCAGACGGGGTTACTTCGTGCTGAGAAGCACAAGAGTGAGTTACTTCACTTTGGTTACGTGACTCAATGGGAAATCTTTTGCCGAGCAGTCTACCAACACGTTCCAGTCATGCAAGACGACACGTCTATCCCGAGACAGTTCCACATGCACTCCCGGTTTACGACGGTCGACTCTGGTCTTGTCTGGCTGTTAATTCGCGGACACATCAACCAACTAACTGGTGAAGGGCCTACAGATTTACGTGTGGGAATGCCGATGCCTACCCATAACTTGGCTGGACTACCGGTTACCCTCACGGAGACTTAGCGTAAGACTGCAATTAATTCACCGTTACAGAATGGCCAAAAAGCTAATGAACTGGAGGATTGGCTTGAAGCTCAGCCTCAGCGTTTTCTAATGCTTGGGATTACGCCCGATTCGTACGACTCAGTTATATGGGTTACTTCACAGTTCTCAGGACATCTGAATGGGTGGTGGCTGAACCGGAAAGCTCAGGCTGCTATTCCATCTATGTACAACGAGCTTGTTACGGAGTTACGCAAGACAACGTTACTTCCGAACATTCAGGACGACGCGATTAACGCTTTGCTCAGCTTTACGCAGAGCAACACGATGAGTTACGCGTTCTACACTAAGCAGTACAACGACTTCTTAGGTCGGTCTCGTCAGCACCTGACAGGTGATGTTCAGTGTGTGCGCTTCATTAACGGCTTAGCGAACTCTACGTTGAAAAACCAGGCGAAGTCACACCGAGCTCGGAAGGGGTACCAGATTACTCTGGTGGAGCTCCAAAACTTCCTGAACGACGTCGTTACAAATTCGCCGGAACTCGGCAATATGAGGTCTAATGCTGGCCCATCTGCCCAGCCTACGCGCAAGCGCAACTTTGAGGACCCTCTCGACGAGGCCTCTAAGATATGGAAGCGTAATAGAGGTGGCCGGGGTCGTGGCCGCGGACGTGGACGTGGTGGAGGCAACAATGGTGGACGTGGTCAAACATGTGGCCGCGATGATTTCAACACACTCGCAAAAGCGATGACACCTGAGGAGCGTAAGCGTCATATGGAGGAGGGACTCTGCTTCAAGTGCCACAAGAAGGGACACCGACTGTTCCAATGCCCGGAGTGGAAGGGCAAGGCACCAATGGAGTCTAAGAAGCAATGATGGTGGCAAGGCTGTTCTACCATCGAACTAGAGCAGCCGGCTACATCTACTGTTCGTTCTGAGACACTGTTAGCGACAGAGGTCGTCGAACACCTTCGGCATCTCCATCGACTACAGTCGCGACTCCTGCAACGTTAGAAGCAGGTCGTCGTCGTCAGACTAAACAGAGATATAGTCGTAAACATGTAACCAGACGTTCAATTGATTGGAAACTGGTTGACTCAGTCTTTGACCCTCTGCATGCACGATTCAACTTCACATTGGAGGGATGTGCAGATGATGAAGCTCTAAACTCAAACGGTGACTTACCTCACTGTTCGCCGAGTGACTCGATTCTTGAGAGGGACTTGAGAGGAGAACGGGTGTTCATCAACCCACCCTGGGAGTTAGCTGAGCAGATTGCGCAGCATTTTGAGGATTGTCGTCGAACATCTCCGACATCTACGATGGCTGTTTTTGTACTACCGAAATGGGCGAAATTTACTCAAGTGACTAAGCACTGGAAACTCTATCAAGAATTCCCAGCGAGGACACAGCTTTTTACTCGTCAGTCACTGGAGAACCCAGCGCAACAGGAGGTGGTTGCTCCAACTCCTTGGCATGTACAACTGTGGTTAGTCGACGCAGATTGTGCGTTTTATGACTCGACAACACCTACAACATCTGATCGACCCAACTCGGTACATGTACCTTCAGACAACGCGGAACTGTCCATCGCTACGCTGCGACAATTTTCTTCGCCAGCTACAGCCCTACTGACTGACCTCACGGAAGCTCGCCCGTTAATTCGAACCGAGCTGACTGTGAAAACTCCTGATGGCGGACACAAAATTTCTGGATTAGTGGACAGCGCTGCGACGCTTGATTTTGTGTCATAGGACTTTGTACGACGCTTTGCTTTACAGACTTAGAAGTCTGAGACTAAAACCCCAGTTCGACTTGCCAACGGACAACGAGTGACTTCTTCGACAGTCTGCGATGTCACTTTTGAGCTGGCTCGACACGAATTTCACCGGACTTTTTACGTCTTACGTGATTTACGTACAGCTGATCTAATCATGGGTCTACCATGGCTTGATGATGAACAAGCCTCTTTGAAGTTTGGTACAACCAGGGTTTTTACACTAATGGATGGCACAGCTGTGGAGACTACACTCGAGGAACGACGCCCTGAGTGTCTACTGTTGTCGTCTCCTTAAGTTCAAAAACTCATGCGCAAGACGCGCCGCAACAGAGGACGTCATGCTGAATTTTACGTCATTGAACTTACGTCAGCCGCTGAACAACCGACAGACTTTCACACTGGAGAGGAGCTAACTGTAGAACAACGTGACAACTTCCGGTCATTACTCTTCGATGACTTCCCGGAGTTACTGCAACATGTCGACTCTCCACATGTAAGCCGACAGTGGGATCACCCCATTGAAACAACTCGCCCGATGCGACGCCAACGTCTGAACAGATTGTCACCCGCAGAGCGCGCTGAGCTAAATCGAGAGCTCAAAGACGCAGTGGAGGCTGGTCTGGTCCGTCCCAGCTACAATGAGTTCGGCTCGCCAATTCTTTTTGTGCGGAAAGCTTATGACTCTCTACGTCTGTGCATTGACTACCGTGGCCTTAACGAGGTTACGCGTAAAGATGCTTACCCACTTCCGCGAGTGGATGATACTCTGGACGAACTTAAGGACGCGAATTTTTACACACACCTCGACCTCGCCTCAGGATTCTGGCAAGTTCGAGTGCGTGACCAGGACGTTCACAAGACGGCTTTTCAAACCCCTGATGGCTTAATGGAATGGGTCGCCATGCCGTTTGGCCGGTGCAATGCGCCGGCTACATTTCAGAGGATGATGAATGACATACTTCGCGACTTTTTACATAAGTTCGTGACAGTCTACCTGGATGACGTTTGCATTTACAGTCGAACTCTGGAGGAGCACATGGAGCATCTGCGTCTTGTGCTACAGCGATTCAAGGAGGAGGGCTTGAAATTACGCCTTTAGAAATGCTTCTTCGGACTGCAAGAGATGGAGTACCCGGGCTATACTGTGTCAGCCGGTAAAATTTCAGTTTCCACAAAGAAAGTCGAGGCCGTTGCAGACTGGCCCGTGCCCAAGACGCAAAAGGAGGTTCGCAGTTTCGTACAGTTCTGCAACTTCTACGCCAGATTCATACACCATTTTAGCGACCTTACGGCTCCATTGACGGACTTACTGCGGAAGTCGCAGCCACTGAAGGTTAAGCTGACGCCTGTCTGTTTGGAAGCCTTTGAGACTCTCAAGTTACGGCTCATTTCCGCGCTATGCCTGATCCTTCCGGAGGTCGGCTCGGACGCGACGTTCACCGTAGCTACAGATGCTTCGACAGTGGGGATTGCAACAGTCATGTTGCAAGACCAAGGAGGAGGTCTTCAACCAGTCTCTATTGGGCGCGTAAGCTGAATCCAGCTGAGCGTGGTAACACTTACTCTGCGTACGACTTAGAAGCTTTGGCCGTATGCGAAGCTGTCAAGCATTGGAGGTGCTATCTTGAAGGATGCTCTAAGTTCCTTGTCGTAACAGACCACGACACACTGCGACATCTGCTCAAGCAACCGAACAACAGGCTGAACAAGCGGCAAGCAAGATACCTGCGGGATTTGCAACCGTTTGTGGGCTCGATGACACTTGCATATCGCAAGGGAGCTCTGAACGAAGCTGCCCCGTTAAGCCGGCGTCCAGACTTCGTACCTCAGGCCAGAGAACCCTTATTTTGGGATGGCGAGGTTCCGTCAGATCGAGAATTACGACGGAAGTCCCAGCTGCTGTTTGAAGACGCGCAGTTAAATTTACTAACTGTTAACGCGCTACAGCTGAGCCCTGGGTTCGTTGATCTCATTCGCGAGGGGTTCTCACAAGACTCGTTTTATGGGGACGAGGGTGAGTGGACGAAAGACAGCCGGATTTAAGCCAAAGACGGATACTTTTGGCGCCTCAATCGCCTGTGTATACCATAGAGATACAAACTGAGATTGATCACAGAGCTCCACGAAAGTTCGTGAGCTGGTCACATAGGAGTTGCTAGCACTCTTGCTAAAGCACTCGACAGATTCTGGTGGAAACGAATTCGCCAAGACGTGAAAGATTTCTGTGAACGCTGCGTCGTGTGCCGACGAGCAAAGATTCGACCGCAGATGGCTGCGACTCTTTACCCGTTACCTGTTCCACCCAGACCGTGGCACACAGTTGGTCTGGACTACCTGACACACTTGCCTGAGAGCAATGGCTTTAACAGTGTGCTGATTGTATAGTAGACCATCTAACTCGAATGGCCCATTTTCTGCCATGTACATAGTCGATTACTGCCGAAGAAACTGCAACTTTGTTTTTACAAGGAATCTACCGCTTACATGGACTGCCCCGTGTGCTGATTAGCGACCGCGACCCGAAATTCGTCAGTGCCTTCTGGCAGACACTTTGGAGACGCCTCGGAACGCGCCTGAACATGTTTTCCAGTCGACATCCAGAAACGGACGGCTTGACGGAGCGAGTGAACAGCACGTTTCAGCAGCTTCTTCGTTGCTTCTGTTGCTACGACGGCTTTGATTGGACGACACTACTGCCGCAAGTGGAATTTGCGTACAACGCTTCGCGTGCACTCGGAATTGAGCACACACCGTTCGAGGCTAACTTTGGGTTCTCTCCTGAGGAGCCTCCTGACCTGCTGTTCAACATGCGACCGTCGATTCCAGTTTCGCAAGACGCAACAGAACGGTTGAGATTGTTACAGGAAGTACACACCATGGTACGCTCAGTATTACAGCTACACAAGGATGAGATGCAGGCGCGCACAGAACCGTCTACAGCGCCACATTTCGCTAAGGGAGACAAGGTGTCAGTCGTCACAACAAACCTTTTTCTGCGAGGACAACCGAACCGGAAACTCAGAGAAAGAGAGCTCGGCCCTTTCTCAGTATAGGAGCAGATTGGGAAACACAGTTACAGATTGAAACTTCCAGCGACAGTACGCTTACATCCTGTGTTCCATGTTAACAACTTGCGACCTTGCTCGACCGCTCCACTACAAGATTTCTTGGAGACGCCCCAATGGCACAAGTTTGCCAAGACTCAAGCATACATCGACTTCATGCACGCTCACCCAGCGCGCATTCC
>JAPMLY010001759.1:82500-85123 GCA_026401115.1 Tetraselmis chui
ATACACACATACATACATACATACATACATACATTCATACATACATACATGCATACATACATACGTACATACATACATACATACATACATGCATACATACATACATACATACTTACATACTTACACACATACATACATACATACATACATACATACATACATTCATACATACATACATACATACATACATACATACATACATACATACATACATACATACATACATACATACATACATACATACATACATACATACATACATACATACATTCAAGTATGCATACATACATACATGCATACATACATACATACATACATACATACATACATACATACATACATACATACATACATACATACATTCATACATACATTCAAGCATACATACATTCAAGCATGCATACATACATACATAGGAAAAACGTATCCTACCGTCACTAAAGACAGTAAAAAGATCCAAAGTACTACTAAAGTACTACTGAACCTCAAAAACACGGGGATGGGTCGGTAGCTCGAATGAGCAACGCCGATCGTCTTCGCTCTGGGCCTGGCCTCCCATCGAGCGCAAGACTGGTGGACAGGGCCGCTGAACAGCGTGTACCATTCACCTCTCCCCACCCGAGCCTAGCTCAAAATGGTCAGTGGATCCGTAGCGACACCAGACGGTACACACTCAAAGGCGCAGCTTCCAGGGATTTGAATTTCATCCCCCCGACAGCTATCGCGCCATCCACTTCGAAAACCACACATGTACCCGTCAAAGTACTGCGACACACCAAAAAACCACATCGCTTACAAAAAGTCTCTTCCCCGGTAGGCGGCGCGCCACATCGCGCCCCTCCGAGCGTCCGGACGTCCCTGTCCGCCGCCAACATCCACCAAACCCAGGCCCCATCGGACCTGGTCGCGTGCAGCCAACACGCGCACTACTCTCAAACACCTACTCGAAAAGCCACACTCAACTCCACTACTTATCTCCACCACTCGAAATCCTGCTCGAACGCCATGTCTTCGACCCCTACCCCCCCCCCCACCTACAGGCAGATGCTTATGCCATCGCGGGATCGGCCCGTGAAGGCGCCCACCGCGGACCCTTACAACCCCCGGAGCTATCAAGCGGGACATCCGCTCGCTCTACTCAACACTGTGCCCCAACCACCCCCATCCGCCCAAGACTTGGGCACCGCTTTGGAATCCTCATCAGTCAGAGGACTCCGGACGCCTCCGGTCCTCGCCGCTCCTAGGTCAACCACTGACCTGGGACGGGCCGCTGACTCAACAACCCCCACAGACGACCCGTACTGGTGCGATCGTCCCGCTCTGTCCCACAGTAAGGACCAGTCTAACACCTCCCGTCCCCTCCCGCTAACCCCCGCTGATACTCTCGTTACCAGCGCACTTAAACCGATACCTTTCCCTCACCTTAGTGCGTCCCAACCACTGTGCTGTAAAGTTCGACCACTAATGCACCATCATGTACCTCGAAAATCATCTTCTTTAATCAGAGAAAACAAAATTTATTATACAGGCCTGATCCCTGCCCCTGCACACGCCACTGCCCTGATCTGTACTCACCGACGCCCCCTCCCCTCTCATGCTACCTACCTACCCCGCAACTACACTAGTCCACTCGCAGCTGCTCAAATTGCCTGGCCTGTCGCGCCGGCCCTTGCTCTACACGCTCCCTCTCGCCCGAACTCGCCGCTCGCCGACCGCCACCCCCCGTCCCACAACACGGCCCTGTATATTACCCAGCGACCCCTCCCGCTAGCCTGCACTGATACACTGGTTATCAGGGCACTTAAATCGAAACCCTCTCCCCACCTTAATGCTTCCCAGCCAAAGAGCTGCACAGTTCGATCAATAATGCATCACCCTGTAACTCGCAAAAAGTCGTCTTCCTTAGAAATTTTATTTACAGGCCTGATTCTTACAACTGCACTAACCACCGCCCTGATCAGACACCCCCGTCTCCCCTCTTCCTGCTGCCCTCCCCCTGCTCCCTCGCTCTATCCCTCACTCGCTCCAGTCGTTGCTCCTCTCCGCTTCATCCTTTTCTATTTTACCTTTCTTCCCTTTTTTACTTTTACCGCGATAACACGCCTAACTCAACAGACACTAGCGCTTACCTGCGATTACCACACTGTAGAACCTAGTGCACTCGCTCTACCTCCCCCCTTTTACACGCCCCATGCTCTGCCCTACTCGCCCGTCGCTGTGATAATGGCAGTGCTTCCCCTGCAGAGTTTAGCCCACCCGACCTGCTCTACCCGAATAATTAACCGATCACCCGCCCCCCCGCGCACCCCCCTGCCCCGGAAATATCGCCCCTCCCTTACAGAATCAGTCTGGCAGTCCCGAACCCGTAACAGTCCCTGCGATACACGTACTCCCTCGCCCCTACAGTCCCCACTTCCTTTAGGCCTGCTCCGAGGCTTCTCTCGGAAGCCCCGAAGCACTTTTGATACGATATCGACAGCCCCCTCTGTCACAGTTCCCCACTATCGCCCTACTTCTAATACCTACCCCACCTTGCTTACAATTTTTCAATCCCCCCTCCCCTACCCTCTCATCCTCTCCCCGCCATCCCTACACTTACCACCCTCTCTTAAGCTCAGAAAGA